>QVNW01000069.1:0-162733 GCA_014825475.1 Pseudomyrmex flavicornis
CAAGAAAAACGACAGGAACACGTTACTTTCCAGAAACACGCTCTCGAATTAGTGGAAAGGGTGTCTGGCAAAGCGAAACCCGGTGCGAAAACAGGTGCAGAATATGAAGTTTCTTTAGTCAGCTTGCACAGGGTGAGTTTGCTTTATATTTTCCACTTAACGCAAAACCGATTGTTTTTTTTTCTGTTTTACATTTTTGAAATATTTTTTCAAAATCATCTATAGCTTTGTTTTTATTTTTATATTACACATTTACTATGTGTGTAATGTTACCGAGTATTTTTATTACATTACGCGTAATGTTGTTTCACAGGCAAATGTTGTAGCACAAACAAGGATACAGTACAATGAACAACAACTTAATCAATTGATATATCAACATCTCATATCGAAAGGTTTAACTGAGACGGCTAACACATTGCACAGAGAAGGTAATTTGGATTCCGCTGCGGCGATTATGAGATCAACGACAACGTATCAACCTTTTATGTATAGAAATCCTGCAAATGTAACTGTAGGTTGAACTTATGAAGTTGACGAAATTTGCAATATAAAATGACTAAACGCGCTTATTGTTCTAAAAATTATATTTTGTCTGTTCTAGCCGAGAAATGGTTTTTCTCCAGCTGCTCTTGTCAATTGGTACAATACTGGTAGATGTGTGCCAAGAGAAGCTGCGTTGAATAGTTGTCGAAACAATACCGCTACTCCCACATCGTCATCTCGATTTGTATCCCATACAACAAATACGTGTTCTGCTCCTTCGCCATCTGTGAACAGTAATATCCGTTTGAAACTTGCTGATTGTCTGAATCAAAGTGGCGTCTCGAATAATGTGAATCAACCGATTAAACTGCAAATTAATCAGAAGTAAGTGATTCGTGTCGATATGTAATTTTTCTGTTCTTAGCTTTTTGTTTCACTTCTTTTTTTCATCTGTATTGCAGAAAATCAATGTCCATCGACAGACAATCGCCTTTGGTTGCCTCGACTTGTCAGTCTATGACACAGTCTACTTGTAAATCTTTACAAAAACAGATTTCCAGAGATCCCGGAGGTGGCGGAGGGCCTGGTGTAGTGCCCACTTCCAATGTATCCGGTGTAGTTGCTCCCAATATTACTCTCGATTCTATTATTACCGAATATTTGACTAATCAACATGCTCTTTGTAAGCATCCTATGGTAACGTGTCCACAGTTCAACCTTTTCGAGTAAGTATTTTGTGATATTTAATTTTTCAGAAGTTGAAAGAAAGTTATCGCTCCTCGTTTCTTTGTAAAACTTAACGATAGAAATATATATATGATCATTCTTACATAAATTCGTTTTATCTATGCGTTTGAATTTATATTACAGACCTCACAAATGTCCAGATCCGTGTAACTGAAGTAGGAGGAATATTTACTTGTTGTACTTTCTCGGTAAATTTCATTATTATTACTCATGTTGTTGTTATTTTTAACTATTTTCTCACATACACGGTATGTTTTACTGTTTTTATACATTTTTTTCTCATTTGTAAATACAGCCTTGCACGCAATATCTCATTTTGGGCACCCATGCTGGAGACATCAAAATGTTCAATGTCCATACAGGAATGGAAGAAGCGACTTATCAGTGCCATGAGTCGTATGTATATCATACAGAATGTAATAAGCGTGGCAATCTTTTGTTGACCTCGACCACTTGGAGAAATCCTATGTCAGCACTTTGGGATATAGGCTCATTTTTTGAGATGAAGCTTGGTTTTGAAAACGAGGAGTATGTTGAATTCAGCAAATTACAAGACAGAATAATCGGCACGCAAGGAGAAAGCGCAACGGTAAATACAAATGTTGATTTATTGAAATTTTTGATTTTTAATATGTAAGTTGGAATATCTAATTAAAACACCAAAAACACATTTATGTAAAAATTTTGTGATAGCGATTTTATAGTCAAGGAGAGATTTCACATGTATATGTTTCACTCCGTACCGTATTCTTCATACTTAATTTTCTTTGTTTTTAGATATATGACATAGCAACCGCAAAATTATTATTAACATTATCACCTTCCATTTCTAATCAATATACAAAAAATCGAGCAACTTTTAGTATGAATGACGAGTTGGTGCTTAGCGATGGTATATTGTGGGATGTTAATTCAGGCAAAGAAATTCATAAATTTGACAAATTGAATCAAACATTGAATGGAGTTTTTCATCCAAACGGCACTGAAATTGTGTCCAATACCGAAGTGTGGGATTTAAGAACTTTTCACTTGCTCAAAACAGTTCCCACACTCGACGAAATGGAAGTTATCTTTTCACCGGTCAACAATATTATTTATGCAGTTTCATTGGATCAAGAAGGTGAAAACGATTCACATTATGTAACTTCATTCAAGACTCTGGATGGTTTCGATTATAGCAATATTGGTAAGAGAAGAGCGACGAGAGCGAGAAAATAACCGATTATTTTCTTTTCTTCATATAAATATAATATTTCAGCAACTTACGATGTTAAAAGAGGAATCAATGGATTTGCATGTAACAAATTTGATACTCAAATTGCTACGGTGGAAAATATAGGTGAATTTTCGAGTATACAAGAATCGTGTGTTAGATTGTACGATGTTGGAAGAAGAAGAGACGATGACGACGAAGTCGACGAAGATGAAGAGGAAGAAGATATGGATGCCAGTGATGAAGATGATGGTTCAAATTCTGCATCTGATGATAATAATGTAGACGGTAAAAATTGTTGCAATAGTTAATTTATATCTTTGTGTTCTACGAAATATTGAAGCGTATATCTACATGTTTCTAAATAATAAATTTTTTTCTGTATTTTTTTACACCTTATGAGGTATATGTGTGCGTGTGCGTGTGCGTGCGTGCGTGTGTGCGTGTGTGTATATATGTAAAAGAATACTTTATTAAAACAGATGGCGATAATGCAGGTGTAGAAGAAAATGGCGATGATAACGATCAAAACGACAGGGAACGTAATGATGACGATGATGATGACGATGACGAAGACGATGGCGATGGAGACGATTCCGGTGACGACAGTGAAGATTACGATCCTAGTGTTGATATTCACCAGATTTCCGACGAGTTTTCTTTATCGGACATAGATGATTTGGAAATATTGTTTTCGTGAACATCCCAGACGATATTGTACACATATATACACACATATGCATGTGTGTGTGTATATATGTATACACACACTAACAAATATGAAAAGAAGTTTCATTACAGTGCATTATTAATTGCACACTCTAAATGTATAAATAAATATTTTCAGCCATTGTATAATTTGAATGTTTCTGTTACGTGAGGCTAATTGAACACACAGATTTATTATACATTCACATCATTTTTTATTTTGTTATCGAGTGAAACAAAAAGAACATTTTTATCAATTAAATGCCAAATATCTGTTTATATATTGTCTCCGTGCATAAACATTCAGGCAATCTTAAAGTTTCTTACATGTGCGTGCGCGTGCGTGTACATGCGTATGTTGTTGAGACACTGTACACAAATCCGATTACTTTTGTGATTTAAAAAATGAAATCTACATATTTGTAAATATATATAAGTGTGTCTTTCTTGTATAACTTTGAACTATATAGATTAATATTGATGGTTTTAAAACCAAAATATCTTAATTAATTTCGTAGAATCGCGATCTTAATTGTTAAGTACCACAAAAAAACGGGTCAGTATCGTCAATTTCGAATATCTTAAGAGAGAATGACGAAAATCTTTGTATTTACTGTACAAAGTCAAAAATGCTTCTATAAGAGTAAAAAAATGCAAATACAACTAAAGAAATTTCCCTTTACGTGCCAAAAAATTGAGCGAAAATTTTTACATGATAATTATTTACAATTACATAGGCCCAGTGTCAATGACCTTGAAATACGTCGAGGTCACACACATAGTTTTTCACTCACATTTTGCGTGTGAAGCTTGAAATCTGTGTAGAATTCTTTTATAAACTTTTATAACAACGGGTTGTTAATTGTTTGGATCAACTTTGATTGTTTATACATAACTTTTTAATACAACACCAAGCGACAGTAAAACTTAAACGTTATTCACACAGGATTATATTATATAACTTTGATAATATATCAAAATCAGACATTAGGCCTGGATGTTATCATTATTATCAGCGCTTTTTGAAGTCATCGATGATTTACTCGCATTATATACAGATAAAAACTTTTATGGAGCAAATCTGCATGCAATTCACTGATAAATTAAAATACTTGCTCTACACGTATCACAGATAGCCGATTGTAAATATTTACCCCCGAATTACATTCTAACGCATGCGCCAGAGCAGATCACATGGTCACTTGATTATCGCATTGATAGGATTCCTAACTTGAACCTGACATTTTAACCCCGATGACACTTGCTTTGCGAGACAGACCGACACTAAATACATCACTATTTGAGATAAAGTCAACTAAACAATTATCAGTCAAAGGTATCGTACAAAAGACTTGAATAAGCCACACAATGGTGCAAGAAACAAAACTAACCAAAAGAAAAAACTCGCAAAAAGAAAATATAAATCAGGACGAGAGTAAGACCAAGCCTGTCGAATCGTAAGTATGGATAAGTTTTTGTAATGTATAGTGTTTGGCATATTTAAATGTATTTATTAGGTAACATAATATCAAGTAAAAAATTTATAAAAGTGTTACTATTATTAAATTATTTGATTTTGAAGGATATATTAAATATTAATTATAAAAAAATGTGTATTATATAGTGGGATACAGTAAGTAGTAACAAATTCTCTGTTTATAGGAAATATGGACCTGCTGTGTCTTTTCCACATCAAAGAGTATGGTCTAGGTGTGTTTTGATAGTAGGAGTATTGTTAATAGTATGGTATAATAGTAGGCAAGGCAAGGAAATATCCTTAGCTAAACAGAAAGATGTACTGGTAAGCCGTACGCAAAACATAGACTGCTCTGCTGATTATAAAGATGAAGTAAAAAAATATCCTGGTTGTATATCAGAAAAATGTGGTAGAGTTGTTACTGATAAGCTCATTTCTACATCTGAAATAGATATTTTATTAAAACTAGCAAAAAGTGGATTAGATTTAGGTGGATCTGATGGTGGTGCAAGTATACTAGATCTTCATTCTGGTGCTCTGAGCAAAGGCCAGAACTTTATTAATGTTTATAAACAGCCTAAAGCAAAAAAGATATTCAACAGTGCAGATTTAGCAATGTATAGGTAGGACCCTTATTTTTATGTGAGTATACTAGAAATTATTATTTTCTAGTACTGAAAATGATATAAGTAACTTTCGTTTTAAACTTATTAAATAAATATACTTTTATTTTGCGCACACAGAAATGTAGTCTTCAAAGTATAATAGTTGAAAGAAAAATTATTTGACTTGCAGAATAGTAAAATCGAAAATACAACATGCAGTGGCACATAATTTTGGCATAGATGTAGAAAAGATTTATTTGACTAAACCTACTTTCTTTTCACAACTCACTTCCAAGCCTGCAAAAACCATACATGACGAATACTGGCATCCGCATGTTGATAAGGTTTGATTCTTAGACTTATTATATGGATGTTTTTTGATAATTTCACACAAAAAATATTCTAAGAGTTTATATTTTATTACTTGTATTTATATTTAAGAAATGAATAAAAAGAGAAAGAATTAAATTAATACTATTATTATATATTACAGGAAACGTATGAATCCTTTCATTATACATCGTTGTTATATTTAAATGATTATGATAAAGATTTCAAAGGTGGGCGATTTATTTTCATTGATAAAAACAATGTCAATACAACAATAGAACCAAAAAGAGGTAAGAAAATATTTATAAAAATATTTCAAAAAGCTCTATTTTAGAAAATGAAAAATAATAATGTGTGCGCGTTGACGATATTTTCAGGCCGAGTATCGATGTTCACTTCGGGAAGTGAGAATTTGCATTTAGTTGAGAAAGTAAAATCTGGTATCCGGTATGCTTTAACTGTATCTTTCACATGTGATAAAAACGCCGCGATATCTGATCCACGCTCTGTCGATGCCTGAATTACTTATATATGCCGTCCATTCTCAATTATTGAATGCAAATATCCAAGTTATTTATTTAAAAAGCAAATCAACTTAAGCTAAAAGAAAATGGTTTGCTTTCGAAATCATTAGGTACCAATAGTTATATATGTTACACATTAAGTTTATTCAATCAAACAGTATTATAACAATATATCTAATATTATATAGAGGAATAAAATATTGTTTTTGTACAAATCTGTTTTTCCAAATATGCAACTAAACATATATATATTCGTCTTGAAACTGATTGGATAATTATATATATTTATATATAATTATAGTAAATTGTTGGACATCAAGTGCATCAAACAAATTAGTGTTATCACTTGTACCTTCAACTTGTATAAGCAGTTATTTTCAATTATTTTTTTACATCTAACGATAAAATATACAAATAATATACTAAACAATATATCAAAAAATTGCTTATAAAAATACATATATATTCATTGTACTTGAGAACTTGGTAATCATATTAATAATGGAATGTGTGTGAAATGTAGACCGTGTTACATATTGTGCATTTAATTTTACGATAATCGTAATAATTTTCTAAACACATTCTATGTTGTGGAGATTTGGTTGGGAGCACATTAATCATAAATAAAGAAATTACATATTGTAATATCATATGAATAGTATAAGTTAAAAATCGATAATTAAGAGTCAGGAGAAAAGACAAAGTTTTAGTATATTTGTTGCTATTTACAGTATGTGTCACTAATATTAGAGTACTGTATAACAAAAAGCACTAGATTTGAGCTAAAAGACCGAGATCGACTTTCTTGAAATCAAAATATTACTAAGTGAAAGCCAGAAACAAAATGAGGAATAATAGAAAGTTGTTTATACAATAAAAATAAATAAATATGCGCACTTCAGGCATACACATTACGCGTGTAAGCTAAATGATGGACGTTTAATTCGTCCACTTTTGGAACTATCACAAAAAGTCTTATATTAGTCGTAAACCTTCTTAAACTAATCCCATGTACTGTATATAGGAATTAAGCTGCTGGCATCAAACGCCACGGAACTATTCTCGGACGTCATAACCGTCAAGTTTAGTTATGCTTTTTCTTTCGTTTCCTTACTTTCTTCTGAAATCTTCTCTTATGGTTTGTATACTATGCTCGCAAAAGACTTGCGATCCTCTTCGCACTTTCTCCCAACAATATAGTTCTGTGATTACCGTACACTTCTTCTACCTTGACCGGTTGCATACAGATCTGAAAACAAGTCAAGATATTGCAAATATTCAAACATGTGATTGACAAAATGTATTATGGTGAAAAATATTATATACATGTTAATGTTTCTTTGAATTGTGACAACTTTAGTACGCAGCAGATATAAAAAAGAAAATAAAAGTATTATTGACACGTATTGAATAATAAAAAATATATAATAACATGAGAGAAAGAGAGAGATAGATAAATCTTGTACCTTTGATAGACTGTGATCGTTTTCCATAGGTATGAAGTTTTCTGTAGCTTTGATCAATGTCACAGGTCCTTTAATTTTTTTATCTGGATTATAAATTGCAAAAGCCGCCAGTTTTTTGAATAAAAGATATCCGGCAAGTTTTAGATCATTCGATTCAAATGGCGTTTCACCTATCACTTCTAACATTTTGTCAAACATATCTACGTCCGATTCACTAGATTGCAAAATATTATAAGCCTGAAATAAAAAACAAACATTGCAAATTATGAAACATCTCACTTTGTTGTATAGTTTCGATTATCCGTACAAATTTGTACTTACTTGAGAATAATTAATCTTCTTGTTAAATTGTAAACTAAAGAATGCCAAAGCTTTTTTACAGCTATCTGAAGTAATGTCTTCGGTTATATCTACTTTGCCGATCATTTCTGTTTGCTGTCGTATGAATTCCAGTGAACCGTCAATTAGACTTAGAATTACTTTTTCTCCGGCGGATTCCAATTGCAGAGCCATCTCTATGGCAACGCAAGATCCATATGAATAGCCCGCCAAGTGATACGGTCCCTTCTTCTGAACTTTTCTAATAGTGTTCACATAAAATTCCGCCATATCCGATATTGTATCATGAGGTACTTGATCAATGCTCTGCAGACCCCAAAGTGGTCTCTCGAGTTCATTAGCCATATGCTCTAGTGAACTTACCAGACCCTCTATCGCGTGAACGATAAATAACGGCGGTCCGTTCGTACTCTTAGTTTTCAAGCGCACGAGCACTTCTTGAGGCAACAACTCATTGCTCGGCCATTGCATCAGCAATATGCTGGCATCAGCAAGTGATGTGTCATTTGCAACAGTCGCAATCGCAGAAGATAGCTGTTCCTTTGCTATCTCGCCATTTGACGAAGATAATTCCTGCATTTTGCCAAACGTCAAGCTACGAATCTCTTGTGGCGACAACACGATGTCATAGTTTCTTTCTAGAGTTTGTTTTATTTCCGTGCCCATCAGTGAGTCCATACCCAAGTCAGCTAGAGTATTGTTAGCATTAACTGAGTTAACGTCCTTCAGGCCTAAGATATTGGCCACAGCGTCAACGAGACTGGCCTTGTTGTCGTTTGAAGATTTGTGTTTCTCAGCTAATACGACGGACGACAGCACCGAATGTGGTTGCTGAAGGAATACGTCCATGGTCGCGAGACAACTTGATATGTGTTGCGGTAGAGTCCCGCTCACTTCGATGTTGTTATCTCCCATTGTTTCTAAAGAAATAATAATATTATAAGAATTATGAAATGTATAACAAAAAATACATATATATACACAATAAAAATTTAGAATAGTACTTTTTTAAATCGTGTACACGTTTTTTATTTTAACTTTTAATTATTATTAAATATTTTTTAAATTTAACTGTAAAAATTATATTGGATACAATATAGAGATAATATATAAAATCAAAGATGTATGTTACCTATAATCAAGCCAACATCTCCGATAGCACCCCATTGAATAGCGAGGCCGGGCAGACCATTGGCTTGCCTTTGCTCCATCATTCTTTCCATGGCCGAATTAGCAAAGCCGTAATTGGCCTGACCTATGTTGCCGCGACCGCAAGATACGGACGAGAACACGACAAAGTAATCCAATGACGGACAAGACTTTCTCGATACCGTATCTAGATTTCTTGTACCGTTAACTTTCGGCAAAAGCACCGTCTTAAAGTCGGCTTCTTCCAGATTCTCGATCAAGGCATCACGTAGTACAGCTGCGAGATTGAAAATACCGCCTACCGGAGCCAGTCGATTGCATTCCTTGATCAGCAGTTCAGCACCCGATAATGTCGTGACATCCGCTGTAGAGATGAAGATCGTCACGCCATTTTCGCGCCAACGACGCACGCATAACGCTTGGTAACCGGTACGTATGCCTGATCGTGATACAAGTACAATGTATTTGGCACCACGGGCGACCATCCAATTTGCTAATTCCAAGCCGAATCCACCAAGACCACCGACCAATATGTACGACTTATCTGGATTCATGTAAGTACGCGGTATGGCGGCCACTATCTTTGGCGCTGGCAACACACGCTTCTGCGGTTCCTCATCTCTGATTTTCAGCAGTACTTTACCGATATGCTTGCCCGTTGCCATAAATCTGAATCCCTGTTCGATTTGTTGTTCCGTGAACACGGTCGAAGGTAACGGACGTACCGCGCCATTCTTGATACCGTCCGAAACGAGTCTTACCACTTCCTTCTTTTCCGCGCTGTCATATTCGAACAACGCGTCTAACAGTATACCGTGGAAGGCTGTATTCTTCAAGAACATCGACATTCCTAAACGGCTGTCATTTGACAGATCGTACTTGCCGATTTCAAGGAAACGACCGTTCAACGCGAGGCATCGTAAACTAGCTTGCAGTTTCTCTTCCGCCAACGAATTCAATATTACATCAACTCCACGTCCTTGAGTCTCGTTGAGTATCATCTGCTCGAAACTCGTGTCTCGAGAATTGCCGATGTGTCTGTCGTTTAATTGGGGGAAGGTTTTTTTAAGATATTCTCGTTTTTCTTGCGTACCAACGGTAGTGAAAACGGTGCAACCAGCGTGCAATGCGATAGCGATTGCTGCCTGGCCAACGCCGCCTGTACCAGCGTGGATTAGCACACTCTCGCCTGCCTTCAATTGACCTCGTATAAACAGTGCGTAGTAACTAGTCGAGTAAGCGACAGGTATCGTGGCCGCCTCTTCCAGTGTCCATTTGTCGGGTACTTCCCACAAGAAACCAAGATCCGCCAACAGGGTTGTCGCCAATCCTCGAGCTTCAACCATTCCCATCACACGACGACCATTTGCGTCTCTTCCGGAAAACTCAAGTCCCAATATACAATCTTCTGTAGCCATCTTTCCAGGCAAGGCGTCGGGTGGTAATTTTCCGGTTGCCAACATAATATCCCTGTCATTTGTGTATATAAAATTTAATTTGTTATGCTTTTATTATCTAAACGACATCAAAACGATGTTAGAAACTTACCTGAAATTCAAGGGAGCGTAATACACGCTGCAGAGTATAATGTTCGAAGAATGGTCGGGTCGATAGTAACTTAACGGACCTTCAATCCATCTCAAGCTGCTCAAGTCTCCTTTTACTAGCGAATTCACGTAGGCGTGTTCTACCTGCAGAGAGCTAACGTTGTTCTGCTGATCTAATTGTAAGTGCCGATAAGTGCCCCATTGTCCTCCTTTTAGTACATTGGCCATCAGTCCTTTGTCTAATTGTTCCGAATAAAATTTCACAGATAAACCGAACTTGGGAGCGTTTTTATCTTGGATGAAGACGTAACGCGCGTTTGCACCACCAGATTCGCGTCGAATACAAGTCATAAGTCCAATCAAACCTATGAAAGAGAAACGGCAACGATGGGATTTAAATTGTCGATATTCTACACGCGAGATGTGCGATTAAAAATTTGAAAATTGTTTGTCGTATTACTTACCAAGTAATTCTTCGCCCTGAGATACGAGAAGCAACTCCTGATTCTCGCTTTCGGATTTTTTCAACGCTGCCTTTACACCTTCCAACCAGGAGAGATTTTTTTCTGTGATTTGTATTACGATGGGTTCTTCCTTCTTCTCTTTCTTCTTCAATAACAGATAAGTCTTTCCTACAGGATCAATTTGTTTCCCGACCAATGTCAGATCTACATATTTCAGCGCACTTTTCTCGAGTTGCGTAGTGGTTTCCTCCAAAAGAATATAACAACCGGGTTTCAACGCAGCTGCTAGATTTTTAAGAACGGCATAGGATTTGTTGGTCAGAACGTCTGCTGCTATAGCGAGGTGTAAGTCCTGACCAGGAGGTGCATCGTTCGCATCTCGCGTTACTATATCAACGTTCATATTTATCTCGTTGAAACTTGCCGCGTAAGTGCCGGGAGAAGTAGCGGCCACTTGCAATTCAATCTGAAATACCAAAATTGATTTTCTTGCAACTTATAGCCGAACGTAAAACGGCGTTTAATAAAAGTCTGTACAATACTTACAACAGGTGAAGCAGGTTCATTCTGGAAAATGTCAAATATAAACGGTGCCAAGAGAGCTTCCGGGGCTCGTTCGCCCGCCACTTCTACCGCCTTGATTTTCAATGCCATCAAATTTTCGTGCATGATTTGCAAAAGCACGATAAGTGCATGCAATTTTCCTCTTGCTGGATCTTCCACAAGACTGTGCGAATTTTCGTAGGGAATGAAAGTGTAGCGTTCGTGTCTAAGAGAAGCTTGAGTTTGTTGTCGTCGAGGTGCCAAAGACGCTTTTAATCCTCTGAGCTCGATACCGCCCGATTTCACGATATTGGTGTCTTTGTAGTGATATACCGGCAGTCCACCATCTTCTGATAAATCTTCTACCAATTGTTTGTGAAGAGCGGGATTGATCGCGGTGTATTGAAGACGCGAGGGCAAATACAATAGCTTGTAGTTGTTGAACAGTATGGAAAATTGAAGCATAGTATCTATGTATGAGATCCAATCGTTAGACCAGCGAAGTTCGCCAGAAATGCAGTAGTTATCGGATGACTTAATTCCCTGGAAGATACCACGATATTCATATCCGCGCAATCTCAGTTCTTTGTAAATATCTTTGCTGTTCATTGGTAAGATTTCTTTAGTGGTAGGCGGCACCGATGGCGGTTGTAGCTTCAGCTGATCCTTCTCGATAGCTTCAGATACGCGGACGTTTCCGCTGACAGCGACCGAGCCACCCTCATTGATCTCAAAGTCGCCCGTTCCTTCAAAGATAGTTATCGAAAACTTTACTACTCCCTCTTTCGGCATAATAGTGGCGCGCTGAAACTGTACATTTTGGAATACCACTGGTAATTGCTCAAAATCGGTGCCGCGCAGTTTTGCCAAGGTTTTCCACACCAGTACTATGTAACCGGTAGCTGGGAAAAGGACTCGTCCGTCTATTTGATGTCCCGTTAGATAGGCGTCTGTTTCTTTCGACAAATCTACTTGAACCACACATTCTCCTGACTGTCCTGATACCTGTTTAAAAGTAGCCACCTCCCAGGAAGAGGAATGATCCCACTTGACTAGAGGTGCAATCATCGGTGTTCCGCGGCCGACAGGAAAACTCACTGACGGATAAAATTTAGAAATGTCTGGTTGCGCACCGGCCATGTACAGCTTGCCCACGTTGGAGAGCAAGAAGGCGAGATTATTCGTATGGTCTCGTTTGTGGAGACAGATATTGGTCACATTGGGCGAAAGCGATCTACGTAAAATTGCTTGCAGCAAACAATGAGGCGCTATCTCAATCGTTATCGCATTCTCGGGAATGTGCGCGAGAGCTTCTCGGAAGAGAACTGGAGACAGTAAATTGTTCACGTGATACGCCGACGAGCTGAACTGTGCAAGCGGACTGCCCCACGCTGACTCGGGTATAGAACTGGAAATCCATTTAGCCGATCTCTGCTTTGGAGTTGATATTATTTTGTCGAGCGAGGCACGTAGTTTAGGTCCCGCTTGAGCAATGTATTTACTATGGAAAGCGATGCCATTGCTATTGACCATCTTGGCGAAAATATCTTTGCTCTTTAATTCTGTTACAAATTTTTTCATAGATTCAAGCGGGCCAGAAATGGTGACGGAATCTGCGGAATTGTGACAAGCTGGACTGATGTCAGGCGGGCACATCTTTTTGGCATCCTCCCAGCTCAAACCAACCGCCGCCATAGCACCTAGCTCCAGCTTGGAGTTCACGATCGATTTACCTCTGCAATAAGCTGCCAAGACGGTTTGTTCTGGCGTAAACGCGCCGTCGGCGTAAGCGCAACCCAATTCACCAACGGAATGCCCGACTATACCGTCCGGGTGTATGCCTATCGATGTCAATATGTCGACAAGGGCGACCTGCATGGCCGCAATCGACACGAAACTGTTCATCACATTCATTTCATACGTCTCTTCTGTGCTGTTCAAGATTATATCCATGAGATCAATGTCATGAGGCGCCAACGCATCCGCACATCGTCGGAAACTACGTTGAAAGACTTCAAGTTTGAGCAATTCGCGACCCATGCCCGACCATTGTGAGCCCATACCGGAAAACACAAACCAGATAGGACGTTTTTCGTCATAGTTCGGCATCTCGCTCATTTCGCGAGTGCCATCCACGCCAAGTATCTCGTAACCGCGAATCTTGTGTCCCGATATGTCATGCTTGTGTATAGTATGTAGTAACGCGACAAACTCATCGTCTGTCTGATATTCCTTTGCTTTGTCCAGCAACGTATGTACGGACTCCTCTGTTCGACCAGACACGGCAACCAATTTAGGTAGCAATTCGGTGGCGGGTAGCATGGGTGACAATTTTGGTTTTGGATTACTACGCAGAACAACGTGCGCGTTCGCACCTCCGAAGCCGAACGAGTTAATACCCACGAGGCCGCCGTTCCACGGCATAGCTTTGTCAACTACCCGAATACGTCCTTCTTTAAACGCGGGTATGTTCGGATTTGGAGTTTCAAAGTGCAAGTTTGCAGGTATCACACCAGCTTCCATTGCGATTAAAACTTTGGCGATCGAGCACAGTCCGCTAGACGGTTCCGAATGTCCTATATTAGACTTGACCGAGCCGAGCAGCAAAGGAGTTTTCCTGTCTTTGCAAAACAATTTGTCGACGGAATTGATCTCTTCTGGATCACCCACCTTGGTTCCAGTACCATGAGCCTCTACGTAAACTACATCTGCAGGATTAATACCCGCCTCGTTGTATATCTCGCGCATCAATTTATTCTGTATTTCACCATTTGGATAAGTAATTCCCTGATATTTGTAGCCATCGGTATTGGTTTTTGTATGAACCACCGTGGCGTACATTCTACGCGCGTCTTTCGCTTTCTGTAAGTATATTGCCACTACGGCCTCAGCTCTTACGTAGCCGTTACCCTTACTATCGAACGCCTTGCATTTGCCGTCCTGTGACAGCATATTTAGTTTGTGAAACTGAAGCGAGTTCGCCGGTTTCAGCAAAAGATTCATCCCACCGACAATCGCGGCGTCACACTCGCCGGCACGCATCGCGGCAACTGCCTGATGCATGGCGAACATAGCCGAAGAACAGGCCGTGTCTAATGCATAACTAGGTCCGGTGAAATCAAATGCGTACGAGATTCTGTTGGCGAACATTGCCCTACAACATCCGATCAATCCGTAACCTGCAAGAATATTTTATTATTTTATTTATGTACGCGCGAAAACTTTGAACAATTCAATTCGCGATAAGTCAAACATTTGAAATTATACAAACCATTTATACTGTCCAGATCTTTTGTCCAAAACTCGTCTGATTCCGAAGATGAGACACCGATAAAAACACCAGTACGTGATCCTCGCACGGTCGTAGGATTGATGCCAGCATCAACTATCGCTTCGTATGTGATTTCTAACATCATGCGAAGCTGCGGATCCATTACGTGCGCTTGTTTGGGATGTACACCGAAGAAGGAAGCGTCGAAGCTGCTGAGATCTTTGATCTTGGCGGATCTGTGCGGTAGTCCGTAAATACCCGATGTCCAACGGCGATCATCATCGGTAACCATGTCCATTTCTTTCATCAGATTTTCCTTAAATTCCTCGATGTTTGATGATTCAGGTAGACGGCCTGGAAAAATATCGATGCGTTACGCTTTCATAACAATCCGATCAAGTCAGTCGTATTACAGCTGTTCGCACGATCGGCTATTACCTGAAATGCCCGTAATGACGATATCACTATCAACGGAATACGGTACTCCATTTTCGTCTGCGTGTTCTCGCGTCACGGGACTGTTGATACTTTCGAACTGAGCCGGCATCTTATTAAATAGTTTGAATTTTCTTTATCTCTGTCTGTAACAGCAAAAACAACTGACGTTTTATATTTTTTTCTCTTGTAGACAAGTATCAGAAAAAAAAAGTTGTCGCTGAAAAAATATTGGAAATTAATTCCAGTTTCATGCATAAGAGGATTATATAAAAAGATTAACATGTTTTGACGATTATTTACATGTTGAAATCTGAATTTACATTGATCTCAGCAAGACTTTGTTCAGCGGTCTCTTTGAGCACGCTCAGCCCGTGTGAGCAACTAGTACTATGCGCAATTACCCTCAATTGACATACAACATACTTAATTGAGTAATTTCAATAGAGTAGTTTCACTCGGATAAACCAATTTTCCTATGATTATTAATGGACATAATTTTTTCTCTCTTTCTTTTTTGACAAAATGTGATACGTTATCGAACGATAACATTATCGATCGATGACATTTATCAAATGATGACTTACGTTCTTACATAAAATTCTAGTCTACAATGTTATTATATATATTATTTATATGCACAGACTTGTAGACCACATTTTTTGTACATATTTCTTTCAAAAGTTTTAAGTGAAATTTTACATATTCATAAAAAGGTTTTTTTGTTAAAACAATTTTCACATTTTTTCAAAAGAAATTACGTTATTCAAAATCGGGAAAAAAATCGGAATATATATACATATATATGCAATATATAAATTAGAGAATATTGCATTTTACTTTCGCAGTTATATTTCAGAGATATTTCAAAATTCACCTTGACATAGTGACACGCAAGAATGACTCAAAAAAAAGACAGAAAAAGTTTCATATTTCAAATTATCTCATCTTAAAGCGCAGAGATCACATGTATAAAATATCAGCAGTTACCTACTACAAGATAGCCAGGCACACTCATCTTAAACGTGCAAGAGTCGTGATGGTGTGCGAAATATTGATATGTTCAATACGCGATAAAACACTATGATGATCAAAGTTATCACATGTCATGTTCGGGACGTGCTATTTTTTAGAAGAGCCAAGATGTCACGCGTATGTAATTCGTGGAGATATTTCGCAACGTTAATCAACTAAGGCTTTTTCTTTTTTTGTACGAGATATCTCGTCTTGTGACGCAAGCGTCAACTTCTTACACTCTTTCTCAAAGAAAGTTGGACACGTGTAAGAAGTTGATGCTTTCCAAACAATTATCAAAAACTAGTTACGACATTCATTTTAATAATTGTGACAGTGCGCAATGAAAGTACAGTCAAGTCACAGTAGTGAATTTTTCACTCTATTCAGTCCAACAATTCTCTGACAATCTTTTGTCAGTTAGTTTTTTATTAGTAGCATCTCCGTTTTGTGTTTTGCATTCAAACTCACATCAGCGGTCACGGTAAGACCGCGTCTAGCGCTCACGCCACGGTCTAGATTTCTTGCGAAGAATGATCGAGGTCAGTACGAAGTGATCATCGTTACCTGACTGTGAGCGATAGTGTGAATGTGAATTCGAAAAAGCGTTGTATTTAATAAGATCAAATTTTTCGGACTGTGAGCTCTTTGACCGACAGTGTAATATGAGATAAACACAACGCGATAAACGCAACGGATGAACGACGATTTTCACTAAAGTTATCAATCAAGTATCCGGTACTCGAGCTATCAAATCATGAGAAAGCATTATAGATATATAAAAATGAATCACTGCTCACCGAACGAAAGTTTTAACTCTAAAAGTCAAAGCATCATCGTGATTTTTACAGCTATAACATTATATTACGCTTAACTGAAAAATCGTATATTTTCCGCGATCGTGATTATTCCGGCGTTAATGGAATGCTCACAAGTAAATGTTTGCAATAGGTGCAGCAGACAGTTTTCCTAGTGACTTCTTTTGACATAATCGAAAGAAATAATTATCCGTTGAACTGCATCTACGTCAGAGAAATTTACATGCTGAAATGAACACATTGACCTTGAAAATATAAGATGAACATTTGTGGTATGATCACGCCACGCGAGGAAGCAGCACGAGCCGGCCACGTGAAATCACAAAAGTAAACACTGATTGTGTCACCTTATCTTCTACCTCCCTAAAAACATATGATGATTTTAATATTAAATAAAATAGTTATTATTTCTTATTTTTTGATTTGTGAATCACAACACTCTGTGCAATTCTGTGCAAGATAAATTACTCTAAAAATAATTAACAAAAACGATTCTTCTGCTTTTGTCTTAAAAACTATCAAAATACGCGTTTGTGTTCAAGTAAACACTTTTTGTTAATCATCATAATTTATTCTCTTTTGTTTCAATACATTTAATTTACTTAATTGATTATTCCGAATACGTTTAATGTTAACGGCAAATGTTTTTGAATGGTCAAACTACAACTTTTTCACACATAGCAAAAAGCATAGAATGATAAATTACGTAATTTTTTATCGCATCAATTTTACGCAATTTTTGGCGTTTTTTGTAAACATTAATTTTTTAGCTAAATTTATTATACATGTTTTTATTACCCATATAGTGTTTCAAGTTTCAGCAAGCAAATATCAGAACAAAAAGAGCAATCATTAAAATATTATTTTAATACTTAAAATAAACTTAAAAAATACTTAAAACAAACTAAGCATCGCAAATTTACAATAGAATTTTATAATAAATGAAAACGTTTGAAGACGTTCATTATGGACTTACTGAATATAGTTACATTGCTAATCGTCCGATTAGTTGTTGAATTAATCAAATGTCATTAATCGTAACAGCCTTGACGAACAATATCACAATTTTACATTTTGCACCGCTCGCACCTACGCGCTCACGACACGCACATGTGATCATAATTAATAATCGAGGTGATGGTAATTGCCCTTATTAGAAAAAAGAGCAATATTATGAAAACTCCATTCTCTCTCAATTTTATAAATAAAATTTAATTACTTGTTATGTATCTAACGCACACAATACATCCTTTTCTTAATATCGACGCGAGTTACTCACATTTTTTCTTATCTAATTAATTAAATTATGAAACTTGTTACACGAAAATCATTAGCACACATATGTGTAAACGTATATTTGCAGTGTTATTTTATTTCTTTGAGAAACCAAGGAGAGAAAATGAACACGCAAGCTTAGAACTTAGAAAGTATTGTGTTATTAATAATATCAAAATGCTTTAATTATGAATATATATGCACGAGTTATTTGTAAATAAAATTGTATTTGATATTTGAATATATTTGATGCATATAACAATGGAAACACGACTTGACTTTGGAGAGATTTGAGAAATGAGAGCAACGGCTCAGAGTGACCTCTTTCACACTAATACACAGTGAGTATTCTTACTTTTTTTCTAGAATGACAAGTGAATATTTACCACAATAAATAGTTTACTACAATGAAGGTGAATATTTATTAATGTTTGATATTTTTTATAGCAATTTATAGCATCTCTTCGATATTACGAAAAAATTACAAATACATATACAGAATGAAATGTCTCATAGTCTTAAGTTTTGTCTACAAAAATCACACGTGTTTACATACAACAGAAGTGCGCATAATCGAAAACGTCATAGCATAGCATTGCTTTATTAACATGTAGGTGCAGTTTAAATGCGTGACACATTGACACAATGTCTGTTTGTTCGCTTATAATCGGTTGGTTCTTCATTAAAAAAAAACTTTGAAATAGATACATAAATATTCTTGTTATTCATTATAATATTTATAAATAAAGGAGTTGATAATGTCTCTCATTTTGTTAATATTCAATATTTTAAACTGAAAACTGAATAATTCATTCTTCAAAGTATTGTTTAACAAGTTTTTAAAGAGATTCACAAAATCATTCACTACAAAATGTGGCAACATTGCGTAATAAAGTGATTAAAAAAATAATACGAGAGTTAATGTGAGTTTTTCCTCAATAAAATAAATAAAAAAGAATTGGCTTTATTTATAAAAATAGTATATTATACTTGCACATTTAGTAAAAAACAAACTGTTAAAAGACATATCAAAAAAAAAAAAAAAAAATGAAAGTCTCTTGATCTTAATAAATATACTGATTTATCATTTTTAATTTTGTTTTTTTGTAAAAACATTTATTTCCACAATTTGCAATTATATTCGTTTTCTTCTGTCAAAACAAGCAGCGTATGTCCACGTTTCATGTGCTAAATATTGTATTCACATCATAGTATACAGGGATCTACATTAGCAACAAGACATGTTAATATTTACCTTCCCGTTATTCTAACTATATAATGCCGAACGAGATATTCAATAACAGAAAAAACGAAATATATATATTCGTGTGACAACAAGATCAAGTTTAGGAACAATGAAGAAATATGTGTGTAATGAAGTGGTAAAGAACTAGTAAGCAAATCTATCTCTTGAAAATGTTTAAAAATTCTCCGAAATAAACATACGTTGTGACTGAAATACTTATTCCGCAAACAATCACCATCTAATAACAGTGGGAAATCATATCTGCAGAGATCATGAGAAATCCATATTATTTATTACTTTCTCTATCGAGAATTATCTTTCTTTCATCAAAAAATTTGGAAAACGAAGCCACTTGCAAGTTGGAAAAGATATTGTATCGTAATTAATTCGAGAATACACATTTGACACGACTTTAAAGTCGTACCAGCTCTGTCTGTAGGCAATAAAATTTTTATGTAAAACGTGTGCAATCAAAACGTCGAAATATAAACAAAACGATCAAGATGATTTCGTGTCTGTTTTATAATTGATGCCAAAACTGTATGTTCTTAGAAGTAAACGTGACATGAAAGGATTCATACGCGAATGCGATAGTATCTAAGATAGTATACCACGTGTGTAATCTACAAAGTCAATATCATCCTCTCTCGTAAAGTTTTTCGTTCACGATTAAAGTGTAATGTTATATTTTTTGTATGTACTTAATATAATAATTATACTCTTATACTCTTAATTACAATCTTGTCTATGTCGAAAGCTTAGTTGACGAATTTATACAAGATACCACCAAAAAAGAAAACGGAACAAATAGAATTTTATACGCCGAGAAACACTTCGATGCGATCCGCTGCCTCACTGTCGCGTCGGTGTTCCGACATTTTTCCGGCGCGCCGGAAGTTCTTTTGTCAAACGGATGACTCGCGCTCGCGCGCGCGCGCGCGTGTGTGTGTGTGTGTGTGTGTGTAAAATACATATATACAGCGCATCCACTTACTACCCTTACGATATCGATCGCGTGCAGACTCACCTGACTCGCGTGCGTAATCCTGGAGAAACGTGGTGCAGAGCGAAGAACAAAATGTGTTATTCTATGTGTGATTGTCGTCGTCCTTTTGAATCACCGCGGGATTTGTCTTTTCTCTGCTTCTCCGATGTCTTTCGTGTATTCGCGAGATTTGTCACAATGGACGGCGCAAATCGTTCTCGCTTTCTCCTGCCAAACTCCCGACCGACCGCTAAGCGATCAAACAGAGCACTGACTGGCGCGTCTACTAAAGCATCTTATTATTGAATTGGATGGTCCCCGTGGTCTGACATCAGACCATGTGATGACGACCAATGAGAACGCGACTTCAGTGAGCGCATGCGCGTCTGCGCAACGCGCGACAATATCCCGTAGGCTGATGTTACGAAGCAGGAGTGCGTTCGACTTGACCTGACCACCGAGTAAGCTCACTTGTTGCAATCGTGATCGGTGGATTTGCGGCATGTGTTTGTCACATGCTGCAACATCTCGGCTCCCCATATTTTTCCGTTTTTACGTGATATCAGCGTTATCGAAAGTAACGATAACGTTACTATGGCGTGGTGCACGAATACCGGTTGGAAGCACGTAAAACGAAAAGGATCGATACCGCATATGCGCGCCGCGCCATTTAGCGGCTTTGCGTCGCGGAACGTGCCTGATTTTTTGTGTATTTTGAATTATTTATATTTCTATATATAATCGCAAAAGCTTGTGTTTTATATTTATAAGCGATCAATCGCATAATCACAATGTCGTAAACTTTTTCGATTTCGATTGTAACGACCTTGCGATAAGAAATCACTCTTTGCGATCATGCGCGATCGGTTGTACAAAATTAAATCGGTTGTACAAATTTTAGCAATGATAATGTGTGTCTGTGACTTGTGCAACAAAAATACAAAAAATTTTGTAATAAAACAACAAAAAAATTTGTAAAATGTAATATCAAAATTTTTATTGATTGATTTTTCAACTGCTAGTACTAATAAAAAACTTTAGTAATCTAATTTTGTGCAACATTTACATATTTATACGTCTTGCTTACATTTCGCACATTTTATTTTCAATAACAATATATATGATGTCTACCAATGAAAACAATTTTTCTTTGACAATTTTTAGATATTTATTAAAATAAAAAAATGATACCACTCGTGTCATTGTCATTTGATTCTACCGATACTAAGGCTGCGTTCGCCAGTACTGGAAATAGATTTTTACTGGCAATAAATATCGGAGCGCATCTAAACATCTTGATATAAACAGCTGATTGTATTTTCCCATATAAAACTAGAACTATTAGATGTCCATTAGACATCAACAACTCCATATCTAATAGATGTCTAATGGAAGTTTTGTTCTGTGCGGATTTTTGTTATTTTTATCAATTTATTTAAAAAGTTTAGAAAATAGAAAGAAAATGTTTTATTAAAGAAATTCTTATTTCATTTACATTTAAAATTTTCTTGTGTATTTAACTAACAAATTCTACTGTGTAACAGTGAACTTGAATTGTAAATTATTTGTATTAGCATGTAGATATATGTAGGATGTCAAAACTGTATGCCATAAACATAACTTTCAAAAAATATTTTGTATGTATAATTGTGTGCACGTATATACACACATGTGTGCACGTATATACACACATATACACATATACACTTCTTTTTTTTGTACGAAAAAAAGAAGTGTTCTCAACCGTTTTAGAGAAACACGTTATTTGTCTCATCGCACATCAATAACTTTATACTTACACGACTTATATATGATATAAATGCGTCACAAATGCGCACATTTAAATTTGAGGACAAACTTTTGCTAAATAAAACAAGATTCCCAGCAATGATACTAACTAGTTTCGTTATTGTATATTTACTGAATTTCTTTCAAATTTTATATTCAAAGAAAAAAAATACGTATCTTTTGAAAGCTTTTTTTCAGATGTGTCTATTTTTGAATCGGTATTCCGTAGTCGATTTTATATTTATCGTCAAATAGTATACAAGCCGTTTCATTGACATTTAAATCTCGAACAATGTATCAACTTCTTTTTCGTTCTTCAAAAAAAATAAATGATTATATAAACCATGAATATTGTATAAAAATTTACGTTTTTATTTATCTGTATTATCATTCTAGTCTTTTATTTTAATTAAATAGTTTAATTAGCATTATTATACTCAATAATTTTATTAGCATTAATACAGAATTTCAAAATGTATACAAAAACATAAGACATAAATAAACACTATAAACTTATCGTGCAAGAAGAAATATTCATAAAATAAAAAAAATTCATAATTCATAAAATTTAAATTCATAAAATATATGGCGAGTAATTAGTACATGACTCGAATTGCATATAAGAATTATCTATTTGGTTAATTTGCACATATCAATGCTTAATGGCGATGCAGAATTGTGCACAATTAAAAAAAAAAGAATAAAAATTATATCTCAGCAAGAAACTGTTTCGTCAAGATTGCTTCATTATACAATTTAAGTAATAATGAACAAATGTTTTGATTTTTTTAAAATCAGTTTTAATTATAAATTCCTTATTTACATATATAGTTTTAATTATAAATTCCTTATTTACATATACCTTCTGTAGAATTTCAAGAATTTCAATTATTATTATTCTTTTTTTTATCTATATTTAAATTTTTTCCAAAAATAAGTTACAAATCTACATGTACATATATATATAGAGAGAGGTACAGTTTTTTCATAATAAGTGTCTTGTGTATTTTTATAGTTGCAACAGTAAATTTGAATAAGGCGAGAGAATCTAATTTCAATGCGTTCGCCGAAGAAAATACACAAGATAACTAATCATCGAGTTTAACGAGACTTTTGTAGTGTAGACCAAAGCCAAGCATCCTGTTTAGTATCACAGATGCTTTATAAGTGATAACGATGCGAACTGCAGTTGTACGAATCAAAACCAACATAGATATCGACTGAGAAACGCCAAATCTCTCTTTTTCTTTCTCTGTTTTGTGATGATATATGCTATTGAGATAATCGATTATTCAGTATGCAGTCGTACTTTTCTTATCACATAACGTATCACGTGAAAGCGATTTGAAAAACGAAATCACTCGTTAGTCTGCTTCACATCATACAAGCAAATCATGATCGACATTATCGCCCAATATAATATATAAATAATCTCTTATAAAACTAGTTTATCAAGAATCTGACAACTATTCACGAATTAGAAAAAATAATTTTGAATTAAAATTTATATTTAATATAAATAGAATAAATAGAATTAATAAATATTTATTTTTACAACAGCACTCTAAATTTATTTCGATCATGATCTTCTTAATCAATCTGCTTATACAAAAATCTACAGAAACTTTATTAGACGTCTATTGGATTAGATATTGCAAACTGATGTGGACATTTAATAAGATTTTTGTTCTGTGTAAGTTTATTTTTTATTTTAAACTTATACAAACTAAAGAACTCCATATCTATTATGGACTCTACATCTATTTGTTTATAATATTTATATATTTAATAATTTTAAGTATAAATCAACCCTCGAATCTTAGTTCTGAAGATTAAATAAATGAGAAATATAGAAAAAGACTAGAAACTCTATATAACCTGATAATATTACATTTATAGAGAATAGATGTTTACCTCGAATATTTTGATCAACTTTATTTTCTGATCATCTTTGGTCAAAAATTTATTAATTTTATTATATTAAGTTAATATAATATATATAGTGTATAAAAATATTTAATAGCAATTAGTACAATACTCTTATGATATTTATTATGTATTAAGTAATTAAAATAATTTTTTAATAAAAAAATACACGTGCGCGAGTTTGTTATTCTTAAAAATATCGTTAAATATCATCATTGACGTGTCACTTGATGATGACTGTCACGCTTCGACCTATGATATAAGCAAGAACTTCGTTTCACGCACGACTACTTTATAGATAAAATTATTAACCCATATATTTAGTAGAATAATTTTACGATAGATTTTCATGATGTTTGTATTTTACATATATTTCAGATATACTTGGCATAGGTCTTGCCATTGTATCACAAGATCAAATATGAATAATGAAGAGTATTATTTATAAATTTTTTTTTCGCAATTATCATACGATTATGACTAATACTTTTTTACGTCCAATGATTTTTATCTTATGAAAAATATGTTATTTTCTATATTACAAAACCGATTTTATGCGTTATTTTCCTTTTTTCTTCTTTTTTTGTGATTCATTTGTTTCATTTAATTTCTCAAGTTCTAATTCCAGAGCTCTTTGTTTCCGTCGACAAGTTGGTGTTTTGGAAAACCAGGCTATAACATATTAGATATGCTATAACATATTCGAAATGCTTTATGAATTCTATAAAGTTAGGGAGAGAAAATTAAACTATATAGTATCCCAGTATCGCGTATATTTGTGAGATAGATTTTCTACTTTTTTCCCTGTTATCGCTTATTTTATCGTTTATATTATACAAACCTAGAAATGCGTCTTCCTCTTCGCAATATACTGGATCTTTAAAACTCAATGCATTTATCAATTCGACATGTGTAAGCGGATGATTTCGTAATTGCACCATGCGCTTTGTAGTCATTACCTGTTCAAAGAATAGGATACAAGCAAATAAGGTAAAGTTATGAATAAAAGAAATCTAGAACAAATGTAACATATAATAGTTTGAAAATTTGTATATTCAAATACCTCATTAATCGCCGCTAAAATAGTACCAATTGTGAAACCATCGCATGCCTTGGACATAGCCGACGTATCAAACTGTCGATTAATACCCGAATACTAGAAATAAAAGTCTTGTGAAAAATGTTACACATATATGTAATATAAATCTATAAATAAGTAAACTTGTATAATACAATAACATATATACAGAATGAAGAACAATACCACACACAAATCTAAAGTACATATAATTTTGTTAAAAACAAATTATTTTATTGTCAATATTTTTGTTCCGCATCACACAAAATATTTATTTACTTTATATAATAAGTCCTTCCATATAAAAGATATAGTGCCGTAATCCGGTCTAGGTATATATATAACTTTGTCGTATGTCTGATATAATAACTTCTGATCACCGTCCCACGGTTTGTTAGATGTTCCAATAAGCAGAACTCTGTCCTCCCCCGTGATGCTTTTCATCAACTTCGGTAGATCTTTTCTCAAACGTTTCGGATCAGTTTTATCTCCTTTTGCTACCTTTTTCACAAATGGTTTTTCCGCATCGTCCATAAAGATCACTGATGGCTGTAGCAATCGCGATACCTTCAAATCACAAGTCATCTTACAACTTTACACTGTGTATAAATAGACAAATTAATTGTCTTGCATAATATCGTTTTTTTATTTGTGTAGTTTTCCGAGAGTCTGTCAATTATCTCAAAACTGCAGGTACTGTTTCGTAAAAAATTCTTAATTCATATTATCACTAGAGCATTGCTAAAGACCATCTTTATTCTTTTCTCATCTTCTTCAGTTATTTCAATAGTTATGCAAGCTGTAATGTTTTTTTTTTTATAATGACTAGAAACGTCTTTCCTTTGTTATTATTTCAAGCTTATTGTAATGAAAAATACTGTTTACAAAACTTGCGTGCGTAACATACATTTTCTCTCTTTTTCTTTCTTTCTTTCATTCTTTCACAATTAACCGAACATGAATAACTATAATACCTTCGAAATTAAATGAATAAGCATGATTAATCCCGATTTACCGGGATATTTTCCGACAATATTTGCTGGTGTAATGTCAAAGAGCGTGGCTCCAAGTTCCGTACAGATCGCGTTCACTAAGAACTTTTTGCCGCTGCCACGAGGACCGGCTATGAGAACTGATCTTACAAGAGGTGTGAGTTCTCTGAAAACTTGGTTACCAAGTGGAAGTATGCAATATTCGGCAATCAGTTGTCTTATGTCGCCTATAATGCGTAATTATTTTATTATTAAACATATTTCAAATTGAATAAAATTCATGTGAAAGCAGAGCATTTTTTTGACATATTTGAGAAACAATTGTAGCAAAAATATTTTTGACAAAAAAATTATTTATTGATAATTTTCACACATTAATTTTTATGTTTATATGTGCATTATATATTTATATGTGTATTATACAAATACAAATACATAGATATACATATATCAATTTGAAATTAATTTTATGTACAAAAGTTAGATAAGTAAAAGGAAAATAAGTAAAACATACAAGGAAAATAAGTAAAACAAAAAAACATTAAAATTTAAAATTATACAGGTGTTTAAAATTTAAAAACTTTGAAGTCTTCTTTGTTTTTTATCTAGACTGCAGATATACCGAAATTTATTTAGCATTTTGTATATTTTACTAGACAACATAATGTAAGCACATAATATGAAACTACACTATCTATATTTAGCTGTATTTTTATATAATTATCGCTTGCTCGCATTCGCACATACGCTCACATTCACGCCGCTTAACCAAGTGCATTTAGCTGTATTTATACATTAAAAAGTTTTTAGAAACTTTTTAAATTCTTGTGCAAAAATATCGAAATATATTGAAATAAAAATTATACCAATAGTTGGAAGAGGATCTTTATCCTTCCCACGGAGATCATAATTTGCAAATGACTTTTCACCTTTAAACTCATTTAAGAAAACTTCGTGATGGAGCTTGATAATACCTTGCGAAACAAGTTCTTCGAATAGAGATTCTGTAGTTCTATCGGGTGTCAGATCTTTCTCTTTCTTTTTTTTATTTTTCTTCCCACTTCTGCGTACTCGTTTCTGCGGTTTCTTCGCGCGTTTCCCCTTAAAGCCTCTGTCCCTGTCTAATGCGAGTTGGAGAGCTTCTATGTCGCCTGATTGTTTGAACGAGATTCTTATTATTCTCTTGATCTTATTATTCTGATCTTCTTAACTTTTGTTTTAGAAATTACAAGTTTATTTACCTCTCATCGCTTGGTCCACAACCACTCTAACTTCGTCCTCGACTTCTCTAGTCTTCTCCGCCTCTATCATATCACGATAAGGCAGCTGCATCGGATTCGCGGATTCGTCCTTGTCCTTCCAAACGTCCTGGTATTCCTGATTCGCGCTAGTAAGTTCCGACAAAAAGTTAGAAGGAATCGATTTAAATCCTAGATCCTCCGTTTCGTCTTCCGATTGCTCTGTGTCGCTATCTTTTTTCGAACGTTCCTTCGAACGTTTCGACTTCTTGGATTCCTTCGACGATACTGCAGTGGATTTGCTCACAGTGCTTTCGGTTCCCTGCAAAATCACGTACAAGTACGTAACAAAACATATGTAATTAATATAGAATCAGTTTGAAGTGTTTAAATTTATCGTAAAATTTTGCGCGTTTGTGCAACGCGGTGCGAATAGCTACCTGCCGGCTGAAAATCATCCGCGAACCGCCACTTTCAGCGGACGGTAAATCGGGTATTTTTCCGGTTTGTTGAAAATAACTGTCGATCCAATTTCGAATTTCAATTCTTATATTTTCTTCCATGATAGCGCTACTTTCTTTGCGGATTCTTTCTTTGAACTCTACTAACAGATCTTCGTATTGCTGCTGAAAATCCATCTGCTTTTCGTATCTCTGCTGCTTCAGTCTTTCGACTTGTCGAACGTTCTCCGTGATAGTTTGACTAGGTTGTAACATCCCTTTAGAACATTTTTTTTTTTTAATTCGTAATTTCAGTTGATCAAAAACTGATATCGTGAATTATTTGTTATACCAATTAACATCATTTCTTCGAGACGTCTCTTACGAATGCGCCGTCTAGTGATATATCCTTTCCATATCTTCTGTATCTTCAACGCCGCGAGTTTCTCGCATTCTTCATTCTTTTCCTCCACTTCTGGCTTTGTAATCGATCTTTCTTTCATTTCGCGTATTTCCTTCATAAACTGATACCGCACCCTACCTTGTCTCGCTCGTTCGTGGGCCTGGCGTTAAAATTACTATTTTTCAAAGTGAAGCTGACGAGTTTAGAATTGAATTTTTTCCAAGTTAAATATTATTAGATGGCTATAAAAAAAATTGGATGTACCTGAATGAGTCGTATAGCTTGCGACTCGGTCATTTTTTCGGGAGCGACGGTCTCGTGAAGCGCGCCCAGATTTCTGAGTGTGCTTTCTATAAATTTCCGTCTCTCCTCGATCTCCGCGACGCGTTCGCGTCTGAAATACCTCGGCACCTGGATCTCGGCCTCGTGCGGTGTCACGCCGCACTCGATCAGCACATTGTCGCAATAGCTATGCTCCGAAAGATCGATATTGACTAAATCGTGTTTCAGTTCCAGCAATCTGCCCAGAGCCGCGTTCAATAATTTCCTGATTAACAGGCGCTTCTGTGGCTGTATCATCTGTTCGTAGCATTCCTCGAGTTTGTTGCATATGAGAATGTATCTCACGTACAGGGGCGAGACGACGTCGTGCGCCTTCTTGCGATCCTTTTGAGGCTTTGTGCCCTGAAGCACCGTGTCCGTTTGTATTGTTTCCGTGAGTAATTCATAGGCCGTTCTCCAGAGTTCATTGTACGTTGCGTTCGACATTCTTTCTCATACAGCACACTAGTTCGAATATCGAACGCACTCAGCAAGATTCGATCGTGTTCTTCGTATATTGTCAATTGTTGGCTGCAAAGAACCTGGCAACTGAATTGTTGAAGCAGATACGGAACCGTCGCGTTTGTCGCTTAGCGACCAACGAACAGGGAAGCAATGTTAAATATTGATCTTTGATTATCTCGTTCTTTTCGTTATGTCTATGTACCTTGAAAAATACAACGTATGAGCAACCTGTTATATAGTCTGATGGCCTTTGTATTAGATTTGAATTTAGCGCAACTTTATCACGTGATCTACAGTAATTTCTGCCTACACATGGCCTACATACGTACTTTCTGAAAACAAAACTTGACAACGTAAAGTGCGTTTCTTTTTTGTGGAAAAGAAGTTTATATCATAGTTTTGCTCTGTTTTACTTGTTTGAACAAAACTAAGACATTCAGAATATAAACTCAGTGTTATGAATAAAAAATAGCTTGAGAAAAAATTGTCCAAAGTGAGATGAATGTTGATTCATAAGATCCTACATTATTTATGTAACATCTTCAAATTTAAAATATGGAAAATACTGTTGTTTATCGGCTTTTTCACTGTTTTTTTACAATTAAATGTAATTACGTACTACGCAAGTTTATATCCTTCTATACTGCAATTGACGGAATTACATAAATGTCCAGCATGCTATGGAGTTTCTGCATGTCACAACATTCATAAAGTAAATCTTTTATGGAATGAAATAAACGCAATAACCTCCAACTTATTTGGTGTTAAAAACGTGTTCTTTGGAACATATAACGGTAACAAAGTAGTTCTGAAGAAATTGGCACATTCTTCCGAGTTGAAGGCATTTGATATTATGTTGTGTAATAAATTGCAGTTGAAGTATCCTTGCTCAAATATTACATTAAATGAATTACATGCGCTAGATTTCTATGATTTTATCCAAAAGACAATTACAAATGATTTTTCCAATGATGACTCTAGTCGTTTGAGACTGTGTCCAACAGCGCAACATTTGGATGATTTGTTTGATAATGTTCATCTTAATAATAAGCATATCGACCGCACAGAGTATTTAATTAATCTCTGGACATTGGTTTCTCTAAACCCAGAGCCACTTATTCTTCAGGTATATAGCAAGAAATATGTAACTTAAAGATAATCAGTCATTAACTGTAGGTGTAATGGCCTTGTGCAAATTCTATTTCGTTATTTCTCTAGATATTACCTGCTGAGAATGGATGGCCTGTGCCGAAATATTTTGGATCATGCGGCCGAATTATTATAGAGGAATATGTTGGATTGCCATTCTCTGATTATTACGACAAACCTTGGATACAAAGAGCAAAAATAGTATCGAGTCTTTTGAATGCTGCTTATATGTTCACTTTTAAAAACAAGAAATTCGGTTTTTACTTAACGGATGTATCCGCTGATAATATTGCCGTTGACTATAACAATGTAGCCAAACTGATCGATTTGGAGCATATTATTGTCGTTGACAAAAATATTTCTCAAGAAGGTAATAACGTATGTGCTTTGTCGCGATAATATTTGTAAATATAATGTGTTTACATACTATTATCTCTCCAGAACGGAAAGAAAATTGGCAGAATTTACACAAAAATGCGATGCATCTTGATTGCCCTAATAGTTTTGCATTTTCTGCCGAAGATATTTGTGATCATCACTTAAGTGATCACAATTACTACGCAATTTGTCAGGTACAATTTTATTTTATAATCTTTTTACAATATATGTGTTATTTGAAAAATACTTGATAAAGCTGCATTTAGTTCAACGCAATATTGTTGATAACATATACCTGTTGGCAACACATGTCATCTCACTTTTTTGTTAACCGACAAAAATACACATTGTTTCAAATTTACATTGTTAATAATTTTAAACCGAATATGGTAATATAAACGAAACTCGATATGTATTGCAGCTTCTGGCGCATGTAGGAATTGAAAATCCACCTCGCGGTGGATTTCTTCACGATATTCCTATTTATATTCAACGTCTGTACCCAAATATAGAGTTCTTTTTACAACAGTGTGCTGTCCCGACTTCTACTAATTCTAGGATATTTTTTGGGCAACGATTGAAAGCATTATTGGATACAATTTTAGAAGAAATGCTTCAACATAAACATAGCGAAATGAAATAATGAGTTACAACATAATTTCACTTCAAAGGCACAAATGTAACAGCTCATAAAAAATATTTTTCCGAACTTTTGTGATAACCTTGTAAAAAAACGATCAGCTAAGTATGTTTACAATTTAAACTTATAAAAATATACGCTACACTTTATTACTTTGATATCTAATGATATCTAACGATATATATAAAACATAGCGAAATACTCGTACTTCGACAAAAGTACTGTTATCACTTAATTTGAAAAATCGCTCGCTTATAATAAAGATTTTTACTTCGATACTTGTACAGAATATTAATAACTATTTTGTTATATTATCACATGGCTGAAAAAAGATCCTAGAAGGATAAAATGTTTGTATACACAACAAATTTATCTTTTATCTATTATATACATGTATAATAAATAAATTTATATATATATACACTCGTGACAACAAAAACAAAAAGAATTGATTAATATTGCACAAGTATCTGCGTTTTTGCTTGCTATAAGTACTGAAATTCTCTCTTTTGTTACTATTTTAAGTTAAGAAATAATACGAACATTGTATATAAATATATTTCAATAAATATAATAAAAATGTCTATATATATATATATATATAACGTACGCATTGATATCGTAAAAAATTCTTAGTATATATGTTGCATGGCATACTTCTGTATGTTCTAGATTTAATATTAAAATTCGAGTTATGTATAAGTAAAAATATCTTTTTACAATTTCGTTACACATACGAACACACTTTCACAGAGAGAATAAAATAATATAAAAAATGGCTAATAAGAATAAATATGCGGATGATTGTGCGCGGAAACAGGTATTTTATTTACATAAGGAAAAAATGATGAGCATAACCGTTTTAAATCATCTTCTGTATCAGAACACGTAAATCGTGTATAATTATGATTGCGCAAATAGTTGTTTGAATTCATCATATTAGTTGCTTTCAGTTAAGACAGATTTAACAGTTAAGATATTGCTGAACGTGACTATTCTGGGAAGTTTATCTTTTTATTGAAATTATGAAATATTGAAAAACATTTCATAGCATTTTAAAAACATATAGTTTATAAGATTACTTATTTATAATTAGTTATTCCTTATGTGAACAATTAAAAATTAATTGTTTCTGCGCACAACAACCAGTGTCTTTTTATCTACATGCCAACTTTTTAGTCAACTTTTCTGTGAAGATTTGTTTATATTCTTACAATTACATAATTAATTATACAATTACATAATTTGAAAATTAAATATTCAATTATATAATTGAATATTTAATATTCAATTATAATGTTTAATAAATATTATATTAATATAATATTATAATATTCAATTATATAATTGTATAATTGGCTAAAAGTATATTGATCGGAGCGTAATATAAATGAAACTTGAAGAGAAGTTCATTTAAATTCAATATATGATAAAATTAAGTTTGATAACATTTTACTCACAATCAGTCGATTTTTAACTTTTCTCGCAATAACGCGATCTCAGATTGTAGCTTCTCGATTTCATGTTCTTTATTGTTAATATCATCTTTTAAGGTCATAACCGTATTTTTCAATTCGGTTATTGTTACATCTTTATCTGCATTTATATCCCGCAAAAGTTGTTGCGTCCATGGTCGTTTCTGCGGATCTTCTTGCACCATTTGTACAATTATTTGTGCCTGAAAAACGGGAAGTTAAAAATTTTTGAACCGTATAGCGAAAGCACCGAATATCAAATATAATACACAAATAAGAAATAAAATATCGTAATGTACAAATTGTAAAAGCTCACCCATTTATATCGATCAGCTGGAAGACTTGCTGGTATATTACCACATTTTAAAGTATTGATTATATAAATTAATTCCATTTGAGTATGTGTTAAGATTAAAAGCTCTGTGAGAACGATTCCTACGCTGTAAATATCACTCTGCACACAAAAAAATTAAACAAAATGTATTAAAAAAAAAACATTTTTAATTTTTTAACAAACATTAAACATTGTTTAAGTTTTTTTTCTGTACCTTTGGATCACATTTTCCGCCTAATTGTTCTGGTGCTGCATACATGTGAGTACCAAGCACATTATGATATTCCTCTCCTTGTAACGGACAAGCTAAACCAAAATCACCCAATTGAATTTGAAGTTCTCCTGATGACGAAATAAATATGTTGCTTGGCTGTAATATATGAACACGTTTTAGTACATATTTCAGAATATATTAGCGTGTGTGTGTGTGTGTGTATTAATATATGATGTATATTAATTAAAAGAGATGCAAGCATTTACTTTTATATCATGATGTACGACATTCTGCGAATGCATATAATCAACTCCACGAAGAATCTGTTGGAATACTTCAGAAATTACAGGTAGAGGAGTGCCATTTATTCTGCCGCGCATCCAGTTTTCAAGTGTTTGTTCGCATAGGGCCATTTGAATGTACAAAGTCATATACTGATCCTAAGACAACACGAAAATAAATATTAAACTTTGCTTTTATGTCAATCTTGTAGATCACATATAATTTTATGTTTTATAAATAAATGTGATCTTCCATGCAAACATATAAGGATGTACTGTATATCAGTTTATATTTATCGTTTTATAGATCATTAATTTTCAAAATTTCATGTTTTGTCGAACCTCACAAATACTACAAAATCATATGTACAATGTAAACAAACAGAACTGTCTAAACCGTGTCATAATAACTGTCCGTGTCATAATAACTAAATGTATTCAGCAAATATTCTTAAGTGATTTTCTCATAGAAAATAATTTTAAACAATATTTCGTATGAAAAAAATTTTATTCTATATTGACGAATTATTTTTATATGAGAAATCACTTTTATGATTTTTATACCACGATTACAACTAGATCTTATACGCGTCTATAGAATACGTTATCTGCTTACCCCATTAGAATAGGTGCACACTTGGCTATTAGTATTCTCTGTAGAACTATTTGTATCAGAATCGCTATTATCGCTATTATCGTCAATTGTTATATCTATATTTTTGTCGCTATTGCTATCACTATCACTATTTCTAAAAGATATTTCGTCTGAAGTGGATTCTTCTTGTATTTCGCTTTCTTCTACTATTTTCTCGACTCTTTGTTTTCCTATAATATTTACAGATGAATCGATCTCTTGGAATCTTTTATTATCAATAATTTCAATAGCCTACATTATTCGAGATTCACGGCTCTATACGTACCAGTTGTGTTACATGATTTTTTACAAGCTGATGCATTGGTTTTAGAATTCAAAGAATTTTCGTCACTGGACGAATCTTTAAGAGTTTTTGAGTCACGTAATTTGCTTCTTTTTGATCGTTTTAATGTTTGTGTTCTACATGATCTAGAATCTGCAGATAATCTCGAAATGAAAGATGGTTCAATCCAAGCTGCTTTATAGGGAACGATATTCGGATGATTTAATTTAGCTAGTGCGTGCACTTCATTGAGATGTTGATTTATTATCTTCATTCGTTTAGAAGATACAATTATCTTCTTGATTGCATATTCTGTACGATCGAGACAATTCCGTGCTTTGTAAACTTTGCCAAATCCACCACTAGCGATAAAGCTTACTTCAGTAAATTCTCGATAGTAACGAGATAATTCTGGCAGTGTGCTGCATACAAAAACACATATAATGTTAAAAGCGTATTACATATAATGAAAAATTAAAAATACACGAAATGAACATACGCAGGTATATTCAAAGGACCTTCACTTCCAGCGGCAGCACATGCAGCTGTGAACAGATTATAAAAAGCATCTTGATGTTGTTTTCTCAGCACATCAAATTCCGTCATATTGTAGGATCCATCAATCAATTGTGCTTTAAACAATTTCTTGCAGATTCCTAAAAAATAAATATTTATCTTTTTTTTTATATATCTTTTCAAGAAATAAATTTCTCATAGTCCTCGTAAGTACCTTGATATACTTTTTTCCTGCGTTCCTGATCCTTTTCAAACGCAGCACACAATTGATGTACAAGAGATTCAATTAAAATACTAGTTGAAGGATTTACTCGTTGTGTGAGTCCATTTTGATTTCTATTAATATTATTTACTGAAAGTGTTGATCCAGTAATATCACTTACTGAAAGTCTTGTTCCATTACCTATTTGAATATATATATAAAGTAATAAACAATTTTATGAAAATAATTATTATAGAAATTATCATTTTATACTTTATTTTTTTATTAAAAATTTTTCAAGAAATCAAATATATTTTAAAATATAAAACATACATCTTTAAGTAATTAATATTTCAATTTCAAATTTTTTGTTAGTATTTGTGTACTCTTTAAAAAAATAATTATAAAACATTTTTCTTGAATTTTATTATTTAAATTTCTAGTCAATATACATGTATGATGTAATATAAAATAATAATAAAAAATAATGATCACAAAGGTGTTTCTTAGAAGATATTTTCTCTCTTTTTTCTTACATTTAATTACTTTTTCTTTTAAAAAAAGAAGTGTTTTACTTTTCCGTTAATCATAGAAATGTTGAAAATGTTGATTATATTGTGCAAATCTGTTTCTTTTTAAAGAAAGTGTTACTGTTTCTTATATTTTAGAAAAAATACCGATTAAAAAAAGGATTTTTTAAACAGAGTACTGTAAATGCGCGAAAGCCACGGTATGTAAACCATATTCTTTGACAAGTGGTTTAAAAAGAGGCGCGAGATAATCAACGTGTTGTGCCATGTATATACCATCAAATGTGGTTATAGTTCCCAGCTCGCTCCAAGGATGATCCCTTGTTTCTCTTGCATCATCTGCCGTTTGCGAAACGACAGATTCTGATGTTTGCTCATCATCAGAGAGCTCCATAACGCCTGACGTCCGGTAGCAAACTTACAGCTCCGCGTTTTCTGTTAAAATGTAAACTCTGTCTCAGTAAACTTAACCAACTGGATATCGTATTGGCGCACGTTTTGCCGACTGCTCTCAAGTTTCTTTTGCAACATTTAAATTTAAAATAATAGAAAATAACCTGCATAATTGCGCACTTCTGGCATTGAATCTCTACGTTCCTTATCTTCTAAAATTGTTACGTTTCCCGTATTTATTAAGATTTATTATCTTCTTCTTTTTCTTAATTGTATTTTGTAATATTTAGAGTGCAGAAAGTGCAGCACACATAAACATATATTTGAAATGTGATTTGAAAAGATTGAAGACCGCGAACATTCTGGAACTTTCGACAACTTTTTTCTCCAAGATGCTAGGAAGTTAATTATTTCTATAGTTCAATTCTTTACCAGAGAGAAGCCTGAGAGCGGACTCACACATTCTTTTATGGACCTGGCCGCTCTTTTGACACAGGATGATTCTTTACACACAGGACGTGGCAATTAACTAATGTGATTGGTCAGTTTTGTGAGACCTGCGTCTTATGTAAATAAGCCTTTATAATTTTGAGAAAAATCACACATAGAGGGCAAAGAGTGCAACTTAACGCAGCTAGGAAATCTTCTAGTCTTTTTACTCAATGGATGTCAGTGCGTGTCGAAAAATCTTGATACGATTGGAGACGGTTGCATGCGATCGCATTTCAATATGGCGAACCTCGACAAAGGACGCAGAAAGTGGGGAGGATTTGCACAAGGTACTTGGATGAAAATGTTATTATCTCCCGATTGTGACGAAACGACGTCGTGCTGCTGTTGATACTCTCGTGCGCTTAACTGCGAATCGTGATTTGTGATTGTTCTCGCGGCCCCGTCAGATTCAAGTTAACCTCCTTAAACAAGCTAACCTATAAGTGCAACGGCCACTGTGATATGTCGTTATTTTATGGCGACGCGACGATTGAATTCGACGATTGCGACAGGATTTGTCTAACGAAGTAAATTCGATATTTTCGACGTATGATTGTCTTTGATACGGCGGCGTTTGCTTGCGAAAGCGAACGTTTGATCTAGTAAATTTATAGTGTCGTGAAGAATGTCAACACAAACGATTTCGTGAACTTTCGTGAAAGTTTGATATATTTTATCGTTGGAATGTCTAATTTTTCTCAATTTATCTTGAGAGAGATAATTTCAATTATGAGACACGTAATAAATCAAAGCTACGTTTGCTGAAGGTTTTGTTATCTTCTCTCATCTGTCACCATTCTTATTCATACAATGTTGCAAATAAAGTTATAACATTGGATAATTTCCTAAACATATAACAAGAAATTTGTTATTATAGTGTCACTTTATATATATATTGCATGTATGTAAAATTTATATGTTTAAATAAAAAAAGTAGACTTATAAAACTAAATTTAGAAGTTGCAGTACCAAAATATTTTGTTAGATGATATACTATCATATGTGAGAGATTCAAGTACTATAAAAAATATAGAGAGAATAACATAGAAATGGAAATGTTAAAATATAAAAATATTAGGACATTTTGTATACACATGAATGTCAGATTAGCTGCAACTAAATTACAGAATTAAACATTTAGACAAAATATATAGATCAAGGTCTTACACTAATACAGCTTTGTAGTACACTACATAAATAAGATGGAACAAATATTTAAAAGAAAATTATTATATAAATTACATATATTGCACATATAATGTATTTTTCTAATCTTTATTTTTTTTTCTCAGTCTTAGATATTGCTATTATACAATTGTTTTCTTTATGTAAAAGTCTTTAATTTGTACATATAATTGATATATTCACACAAGTCTAAAACTCATATTTGGATAAAATATTTATAAATATGTATGAAAAGTATTTGAAATATATGACAAGTTTTTTCTACAAATATTTGTATATGTGTATTGTAATAACAATTTACAGAACCAATGAGTTCTAATTTGGACAAAGACAGAATAGTAGGAGTACGAGGCGGAGGAAGCAGAGCATCTCAGGCCTTATATAGACCAGGAAGTGGTCCTTTACGCAAGTCGGGCAGATCTGGCAATGCAGAGGAATATGACAACGAAAATGGCTCGCAAGAAAAATCAAGAACAACCTCCGTCCAGTATCGTTTGAGGCAGTCACAGTCTGGTAGATCTAATCAAGCGCAGGACAGTCCACCTCTGTCACAAATCGACAATGTAACCGAAAAATTGAATAACACTCATATTGACTATAGAAACAGTAACAATAGTGAATCTGCAGCTAGTGGTAGCTACAATAATAGTGGTGGAACAGGAGGGAATGATTCAAAGAAGAAAACTAGGAAACCTGAACAATTGCTGTACGTACCGAAGAAGGTAAAGGAAGCATTGGCTGAGCAGGATGGAATTAATAGGTAAAATATTTTTTTTACTCTATTTCCATTGGCGTAAAATATAAAAACTAACTTGCAGTATAATCTGTAATGAAAAATCATACATTTGTCTAATTATTGTAGTATATTAAATCTTTTAGATCGCCTAGTCGTAGTACGTGGGAACGGGAAAGAGAAGATAGCAATGACCGTGACTCTCATACTCCCCGCAATCACAAAAGTAATCGCTCGAGTAACCACAGTGCACGAGATAATGACAGCGAAAGCAGAAGCAGAGATGACAACAATAAACGATATTCGGGTAACCGTCGACATCGTAATGCTATTGAGAACGAGGAACGTTGGCGATCCGATTCGCCGATATCGATGAGAAATAGTGCGAATCGGAAGGACAATTTACGCGAAGTCAGACAGGTCTGTGTAAAGTGATAAAAACAAATAACAAAATAATAGTACCTTATAAAATTGTATATTCTTGCGTATGTTATAAGTAAGTATAAGTAAGAAAATATAGTTTTGTGTTCATTATAGGGCTCGGAACCTCTCTCTGTGACAAACCAGAATGATTTTAATCGTATGAGAGACACACGCAGTGTGGAACCTGCCGGACATTCGGACAAATTTCAAGGCAAGCCACCCTCGGGCAGACGCAGCAGCGGGAAAGATACTTTGTCGAAAAACATAAAATTAGACCTTTTGCCACCACGATTAAAAAAGAAATATCTTTTGGATAATGGATATGCGGTGCCCAGCAACAATCCGGGTACTTCCACGGAAAACTGGAATGGTGGCAGTGTTACATTGCAGGTAAAGGTCTGTTTGACGTTATTTTTGTTTATTTCGCGCACAATTTATAAAATTACACTAATTTATAACTGAAACAGTATTCACATATAATGTTATTTTATATGTAATGTTGAATCATCAGGGTTCGGCTAATTATAATCTCCCACCGACGATGCAACATTCGCAAACCATGCAAAGTTTGCCACCATCCGGTCCGTTACTACCGCAATCTATTTGGGCAAACACTGTGCCAACGAGAAGCAGAGGAAGAGGTAGACTTAGATCAGAAGAATTGGATAATATAGCGAGCGCTGTTTTCAGGCCTGTTTCTCCTGAACAGTATTCAGCGCCGAGTTCTAGATCTCATACACCTAGCCAGGAATATATGAACCGGTAATATTATGTTTCTTTCTTATTGCGTACATTTTTTGTTCAAGCTATTGTGCGAAAGTACTGCGTAACGAATTTGTTGCAACATCGCAAATTTCTTTTGTGTGATAGATCTTATGATCGTCGTGGTAGCAACAGCACCATGTACACCAGCATAGAAAGCTTAAGTCGCGCTGATAGTACGATGATGCCACCGCCGTTATCCGCATCGCCCGCAACTTCACAATCAAACTCAAACAAAGGCCACAGATCACCCGAGAATCATCGTAGAGGCGCAATATCACCAATCAACAGTCGTAGTAACAACACGTAAATATATCTCTCTTTTTTTTCTCTTTCTCTTTGTTGAATGTTTTTATATGATAACGCTTGACTATTGTTAATCAAGGCAAAGAACCGTACCATGTAACATGTACGATCATAATTCGAGTCCAGATAAGCAGAGCAATCAACAAAACACAAAACATAACTCTGTGAAAAGTGATTCATTTAACCCATCGTCTAATACTAATACATCTGAAATACTTGTAAGTATACGAATTACTCTATATCCTTGAAGAATTCGCGTATACAAATGATACGGATATATAAGTAATATTTTACTCAGGACTGGAGCGAGGAAGTAGAACTTAATGAAAAGTTAGAACAAGAACATTTGAGTCGTAGTTCATCCGTATTAAGTATACGTGAGAACGCAAACGTACCACGAAGTCAAGCTGTAGGCGAAAGTCACAAGCGACGTAAAAAAAAAAAACGTGATAAACATCGCGATGCTGATCGGTAAACAGACTTTACTGTGTACATTAAATTTTTTTATTATTTATAAAACTGTTAAAGTCGTCAATAAAATCAGAGAGCATTTTTACATAATGAGATAATAAATATTTAAGTGGCAGCAGCAGAGATAAGGGAGGAGGCCACAGCCGTGAACGTCAAAAGAATCAACAAAATAGAGAGAACGACAATTGTAATAACAATCAAAAGAATAACAACAATAATACTAACAGCAGGCGATACGATCATAGAAGGCGTAGCATTGTCCAACGTAGCCGAGAATCAAGTAAAGACAGAAGTTACGGCAGCAACTACAGGAGCTTTGACGATCTTCACAGACGCAGGTAATTTACAAATTTTTTTTTTTTTTAACTTTCGTCTTATGTACGTGACTTTTAATATATGAATATTTTATATTATATTGTGGTATTGTGTGGTATTGTGAATATCTTATTTCAGAACTGATAGGTATTTAGATGAAGACTGGAGAACAGGCAGAAAAATATCGACATGTGATTCCGATGACGGGAGACAGACTCCTAAAGTTTCCTCTCATACTGTTCCACTTTCAAGTGCGAATTCGAATTCGGCGACACATCGATCGTCTCCAACTGGATATGGTAACGCTCAGCCGGGCGTTTTAATCTTACCTAACGATATTAATCAGTCGTCTCCTAATCAGACAACAACAGCTTCTCAACAAGGAACTGGACACCAACAACAAAGAACGTTGTTTGACCCGAACAACCCACACAAACCTATTATTATCACCTCACCTGGAAGTAGAGCAGCTGTACAGAGGTACAATTAATTTCTTAGTTTTCTTACTATTAATTCAAGTTACATAATTACTTTGACTGCAAAGAATAAACATCGGCTCATCTTCTTTAAGGGACAATGATATGCAAGTTACGAGCGTTCCAGTATTTCAATCTAATGTAGGTATCACGTCATCGCATTATTTCCAAAACACTCAAATGGACGGTATGCCACCACCATGCATGAACGATCAGATCGGAAACATGAGACCGTCTTGGTACGATCCGTATTCAGCCAGGTATGCATCTTTTAATTACGCGATATTTTTTATTAAGCACATTGTACACTCAATTTTTGGATATATATAATATGTATTTTTATATTACACATGCATAATCTTTTCTCATCATATTCTTTTCTCGACAGTTTTCACTCTGCAAAGAATCACTGCCTTCTCTTGGACATAGAACGTGCCGACTTGGAGCTACAATGGATATTAAGTTCCGGTGGTTTCACGTCGTGTTTGGAACGAGTCTCGTATATCCGACACTTCCTTCAACAGAGTTTAAAAATTTTACTTGAGACCGATATCAAGTTCTGTCAAGCGGAAAACGTCGAGCAACATTTTTGGAAGATATTGTTTTACAATTTGATCGAGATGCTGCGAAAAGTCATGCCCAAAGAAAGTTCGGAGAAACGTGAGCATTACAAGCAGATAATGCTAAATATCATTGATGAGGGCACTACGTATCTGGAAAGCTTGTTGACTACTCTTGAGACTACATACGAGTTCAAATTGGACACTTTTCTCGCGTCGTCAAGTTTGCCCAAAGGTCTCGGACTCTTGGGACTAGCCTTAGTTAGCGCGCAGAAGATATTTTTATTCTTGGGAGACTTGGCAAGATATAAGGAGCAAGCAAACGAAACAAGCAATTACGGAAAATCAAGACAGTGAGTGTTCTTAATTGATTATATATTGACACTTTCAAAAATTTTAATTAAATAATTGCAAGTTAAAACCTCGATAAAAATTTATTTTTGCGCAGATGGTATTTGAAAGCGCAGCAAATTAATCCTAAAAATGGTAGACCGTACAATCAGCTTGCCTTATTGGCGCATTATGCGGTATGTATTTATAAATTTATATTGATTACAACGATGTAAGATTTTATAGATTTTTTGAGAGGTTTCTCGCACTTTTCAGAGACGAAAATTAGATGCCGTGTATTATTATATGCGATCTCTCATGGCGTCCAATCCTTTTCACTCAGCTAGAGAGAGTTTGATAGCGCTCTTCGACGAGAATAGGAAAAAAGTAAGAGAACTTAATTTAAATGTACCGTTAAATGTTAAACCGTTTGCATTTAATACTAACGTTAATAATATTTTAATTTTCTTTTGCCGCTAGTATCTACATTATGTAAGTAAATTTTGATACTTGGTGTGGACCCTCTTAGATATTCCATTCATATATTTGATTCGATTGAGGCTTGATTTGATCAAGGCTTTTTATTTATTATTTTATTGCTCAGTTTTTTAGATTTTTTATTTTGCGTGCTTTTGGAGAATATTGATGTTTTGATATACTTTTTTGCACTTAAAGAACATTTGTATGTTCTCTCTTTCATTTAACTCTTCGTAGCAAACACGGCAAATTAATGCCTTTTGCACACGACTACTTATTATTAGTTGAAGTAGTGAATATTATTTTTGCGCGCATGCGCACATGTACATCTTCAAGCCATTCAAGTACTTACCTATCTATTTCTCCGTCGCTCACGCAAATACTAGTTTTAATTTAAAAAAAAAAAAAAAAAACTAAAAAACATCAATGTATATAAAAAAAAAGATAATACTACACCGTATCCACTCTTTTAGCAAAATTTACATATTTATTTTTTTTTTACTTAAAATATGCTTGCGGCATTCTTAAGACTGTCCATAAAAAGGCGTTTCCGGAAATGCTTCGCTATAAATCCAAGTTAGACTTCTTATCTTTGCTATAACTCTGCACATTTCGTTAGCATGCACTTCTCGTAGATGCGGGAACTTGTTGTACAAATGAGAAATACAAATACTGTGTGCAATATACTGTCTTTGTACAACAAGCTGTCTACACAGGAAGTCCCGCTAACATCGGCGTGCGTATTGCAATACTGAAGTTCTCTGGTCAAGAAAGGAATAGAATTTCTAAAAATTTTTTCAACAATTTCAACAATTTCAAAACTTTAAGCTATTGCATGAAATATTTTATTGATCAATTCAATTTAAATAATTTCTACTGAAGAATCTGAAAGTTTACATATAAAGATGAATGGATGTGGTCTTCTGCATAATCATCGCGCTATTCTTTATTTAAAATACAACTAGCAAAACAATTAGCGGCAAATACGGAAACGTGCATAAGCAAAATCTAATGTAATATACACGCCGACAGTAAAAGCCGAATTATATCATGCACTGTTCGTTTTAAAATGCATCGCATATACACGGTAGAGGTGCTCTCTTAGTAAACGCAATATTCTTAGTACGAGTCTATCGAACGTAAACGGAAGGAGGAAAGAGAGTCGAAGGAACGAGCGCGGATGAAAGAGAAAGAAGGCGCGAACATCATCGGCGGCGGATTAAGAAGAGAAACGTGGATTCATCCGGGTGACGGTAGGAGAGTGCGGCGTACAACGAGTGCGGCCACTGCCAACGAGACGAGGTTGTCCCACACTAGCGACTTGGAGGAGTTATCGCAATTAACGAGTGTTGAGGTATTCGTTTATGTTGTAACTTTGTACCTCGTCTTCTCTCAGAGTGTTCATAAAATCTTCTGTAGATATACAGAAATAGAGAAAAAGATGTGTCTTTCGTACTTGCGTATAAGCGATAAAGTGTTCAGTAACTCTGCAATTTCTCTAATAATAATTCGATACATGCATATAAATTGTAGATGATATCTTATACGTTTTCTTGTATGTAACATGTATAATAAAAACATATGGCTAATAATAGTCAACATGTCGATGTAAAACTATTAGATATACTTTTATTTAATAACATTTAATAACGCATACAATATTATTCAAGATTTTGCTTATCATTTGATTTTTTCTGTTTTAGGTAAACAAGCGATTCGTCACTTCGTATCTCCACGTACATGGAAAACTCATCACCAAAATAGGGTGAGTGTTTATTACGATTGATCTTATTTCTCTTTCTGCGAAATGGCAATCGGTTATTTGACAACTCGTTTAGAAATATTGATCGATCAACATTTGCGATTATGACTAACCGTTTAACTGCCTAATATTTCGAAAATTGAAATTGGTTACAACCGCTTTATTTGCAATATTATCTCCATTTTATAGGAGAACAAAATTAAAAAAAAATATATATATATGTGTGTTAAGTACATGCTATAAATACGTCTCTATGTCTCCGCGTACTGGACACTTTCGCGATTCCTCGGAACCCTGTTGAGCTCGGTCGACGTGGACCGGGTATGGATACCTGGTATGTAGCTTCGTGTTTTCTTATGCGGCGGTAAAAATGTTAATTGACAATTGCGCGGCGCCACCCGACCACCATCGTCTCGACCGCAGCGGCGACGCGGCGGCGGCGGCGGCGGCGGAGATGCTGTCCCCGTCGTGTGTTACGACCTTGCGAGTACCTTGCGAGATACCTTGCGCGACTACCGTGGCGAGTATGATATTAACGATAACTCGCCACCAACGAATTTTATCTCTTAAAGTTTTAATTTATTTCGATTTGACATCGTAATAATTGTTATCGAAGAATGACAAGAAAACAGGAAGAGGGAAAAAGACGAAGAAAATATGGGCGCTTTTCTGCACCCACTTTATACGTTACTAGAACTACACAGAATGTACCTTCGATCTATAATTGGAATTGGTACCGAACCAGTGCCATTGGTTAGGTGCTTGTTAACGACACGGTACGTGCGTGGCATAGGCATACGTATAGATCGCGAACTAGCGGTTACAGAGAAGGGTGAGTGGAGAAAAAGATGAGAGACCCAAGAACAGAATCAGACGCGTGATATGGTTGGCTTACGGTGTTGCTGGCTCGGAGTCCGTCCGGCCCTATCGAGTTATGTTCAAGGTTGCCCTCGTGCAACACGACCTATCGCGCGGATCTATTTTCTCTTCGTCGTATCACACTTTTCGCCCTTCGCTTGCCCTCTCCCAAGCTCCTCGCTTTTATCAAAAATCGATATACATCCGAATATTTGAAGTTTTCCATTAGATTGAGAAATGATAGAAAAGCTTTGCGTCCGAGATTTAATTGCAATTTAAAATCGTTAGATAAAAATACAATATATATATTTTTCCCTCTTATTATTAAAAGATGTTAATATCTAAATTTTATATATCAAAATTTCTGTTCTCTCTGCGCGATTATATTATATTATAAATAAAAAGAACTCCACATGATTGGACACGGCGGCAGGATCGAACGGAGCGTGATAGCGCTCCATACCAGTAATGCATGCGCTTGTAAGTCGGCAACGTAAGTGAACAAATCGCTTATCGTCGATTAATATAGTAGTCCGACAGATTAAATCGCTTTTAACGTCGCCGTATGATACCGCTCGAGATTTTTCTGATAGTGAGAGCGAGTGTCGCGTCGCGCGCGCGCGCGATACCAGGTGGTAATTAAACCTATAAATTGGCAGCGTGAAGGAAGAAGGAATCGTTTCATAACATTCATAAGGCAAGAGAAAAGTGGTCGCCCGGCCGGCGCTTCTACCGGTGGATAAGATGGGCAAGGTGGGTTTTCTCCTTCTCTCTTTCTCGTGATGCCTCTCGAGAGCGAAAGAGAGAGACGATAGCGAAAAGAGAGAGAGAGAGAGAGAGAGAGAGAGAGAGAGAGAGAGAAAGAGAAAGAGAGAACGCAGCGCGAGATGCGCGCATACACACCTAGAAACTTAAGTAGTGCGAGTAAGTAAAAGCTACGCTGTACGGTCCCGGCTGGTAACACACATGGGTTTCCGATGGTCGTTTACCCGCGGCCCTGCGAGTGACGACCCCGCCCGCTTCAAGGGCACCCTCGACGTCGGATACCGCAGCTTCGCGGACCAGAACCCGGCCGGACTATCTCCTCGGCGGCGTACGCTGCAACGCGGGATGGGCGCACGTATGCACCCATCGCGACCATCTAGATTTTCTCGCTTGTCCCGATAAACCATCTTCCTCGAGTATGTATACTCCGGACGATCAGATTTCCGGCTTGCTGGCCGGATTCGATGAATTACAAGAAACAATGGGAACCGCCGCGCCGAATCGTTTTATCACTCGCACGCTTGTTGATCGGAATCAACGAGGTCTGTGCTCTCGCAAATCTCGATATGTAAATTCGAATATAAAGCGCAAATGAGAATTTAATCGGTGAGCGAACAAATTGTTTTTTCAGTTTTCGATCGTGTTTACTGAACATATATTTATTTTCTGTTTTTGTCGCTTTACACGTTTCGTAAAGTTTACAAATGTGAATTTTACGAATTATAACAATTGAAGCTGGTCAATACTTCGTTCATACGATCTGAGATCTAAACGGAATGTTTTCAATCTTAGGTGCACTCGAGTCTTTTGCTTAATAACACGCGAATGTTTAATAGAGAAGAGTCGTAAAGAGAAATAATTATCTTGTAAATTTGCGGCTTTATGAAACTAAACTCTACAATATCGAGTAGTCTTGTCCCTGATTGCGCGTCTCGCGGATAATGGTGCTTGTATATTTTGCGGATTTTCGTTTACTCGTTTTACGATACATTCCGCTTACACGGGAGTAGAGAATCCGAGATAATCGATGATTAAACGATGTTCGCTCGCGTTAAAGCGTCAGAAAACACGCGTTTTAGTGTCGTTCGTGGCGCATTTGGCTTACGAAGAGATAGCGGCTATGGTAGGCGACCCTATCGGGCTTCGCCATCGACACTCCCGGGCTAATGGCTCATTACGCCGTCGCTTATATGTCTTTGCATTGCTGGCAAGGACGATCAGATTATACGATACGTTTCACCGAGAGAGCGTTTTCTCGTGGCGATTAAATTTTCACGTTCTGCCATTTCGAAGTGTGAAGTAACAACAAACAAAATAAAAAAACGTTAAACATCCGAAGAGATAATCGAATATTTAATTATAAAACAGTTTAACATTTGAACGTTACGCGAAGTTTGTTTCCTACAAACGAAGAATTTACGATAAAGAATAAAGATCCGTTTGACACGCGAAATAAAAATTTAGAAGAGAAATAGAAAGATATCAATTTAAGAGAGAGAAGAAAAGTTATGAAAAAAAATTCAGAGAGAAGAAATATTTTATATTTATTCCTTCTCTCTTCCTCCACCGATTGGCGAAATATGTTTATTACTTGTTTCTGAAAAAAAAAAACGTGATTGGAAACTTGAAGTTGTTCGGTTTTAAGTTCATTTATATACAAAAATATATGAGAATGAAAAATAGAAAAGATAAACACATTGATGATATTGGGAGCGAATGTGAATTCCTCTCATATATCTGCATATATTAAAAAAGTAGATATAATATAACAAGAAAAAAAAAGTCTGAGCACACGAGAAAACGTCCTTGACACTTGCGCGGTGACACTCGCGCGATTACAAGAGAGTCTGCAATTTATTTGTCATATATTTCCCACTCGACAGTGCTTAATCAGAGCGTCGATGTCATTTGCGCGGTGGTATCATTACTATAATTGATTCCCGAAGTAAAATGCGCGAGACACCACCCAGTTTCATATCGTTTAAAAGGGCGAGACTCGCTAGACGATATTATTACTCGTCAATAAATAATGATAATTACGCTAATAACAATGATTACGTATAGCGACGTATTGGCGATAATCATTTTCGATACGCGTTTATTTCGCCGATGATATATCAGCGCCGGCCGATTGAGTCATTTAGATTTTGCAATCTAGATAAAACCCAAGCAATGGGATTACATTTCTATTACGGACGATCGGAGATCTGGATATATACACGACGCGATCTTATCTCCGATCGGTGTCGCGTCGAGCCAATTAATTATAATCGCGCGAGACCGCCGATGAAAAAGCGAAGGAATTTCGTTACCCCGAAGGTATCTATTTATCCGTGCTGCGCATTTTACGGGACGATTTATTATCTATCCGACAGATATTTATAGCTACGGTTAAATTAATCTTTGCGGTTGGTACAACCTCTGTGCCAACCGCACGAATACGCACGGAAAATTACGCACTATTTCGTTCGGGTTCCTTGCGCGTTTCCTCGCCATGCGAAATCTAAAGACTCATTGTGTGTGTGAACGTTTCTCAAATTGTTAGAAGAAACACCATGTCTTTAAGGTTTTTTTTCTAATTTTTGGCACAAAAATATTTTTCGCAAATATATCGCGTGATATTCTTTTGTTCACGATGAAATTAAATAATAAAATTTACATGATTAAAATATTGCATTTATGAAGCAATTATTTTCTGTAAAGACAGACGGATTAATCGCGCGGCGCGATTATCTCACGATCGAAGCGACAAAATTGGCAACGTAGATAGAGAAATGAGCGCGATTGTGATTGAGCGGCAATGGGATGGAAAAGACGGCGAAGAAGAGTTGGAAACTTAATGCTCGCGGTACCACATCACGTCGTTGTATCGAAGCGAGGAATGATTATGGTGGCCGGCCCACGCAATCCGCGGGTCATGGACCATGATCTATGGTACACGGCGGAATGCCCCGTTATGCGCTAAAGTGCAAACTTGTTAGTCATAGAGCCCAGTCCGATGTCGATGGGACAAACCGGGCTGCCGTGAGGGCTGCTTAATGCGGCTTTGCCGGCGTTTGTCCGCGCGAAGCCCGTATAGAACCCGGGCTGCTTGCCGGCGGCGTGCAATCGATATTTCCGTATATCGATGAGATTTGAATTAACCAGAGATTTGAATTAACCCTCGTTCGGTGATTCATTTGTTTTGTTTTGAGATTTTAATCTTTTATCTATGGCGCGGATGAGGAAAATAAATTCGCTTGAGTGTACAAGCCTAGCATCTAAGCGACATAGCTGCTAACCGGTCCTTGAGTTAAATGATCCTTCTCTTCCTAGATTCGCGGCAATGATTGTGACCTCTGCTGCCACGCGCGCGTCAAGAAAATGCTAAGATATCTTTTAGAGAACATAATATTAATTAATCTTTTGAATTATTACACATATCACGCCTGATATATTAGTTACCGAGTTATGAGTAATTATCAATTTATCATTTTACACTTGCATTTTGCGATGGATAATTGATTACGCGCATTTCAAGAATTATGTTCCGCATGCGAGTATAGATTTCTTGACTGAGAGAAGAGATTAGCAATTCTTTTTTTTACGAAATTGTTATGTTTACATCTACGACGACGGTCGATCTGTCTGAAATATACGATACGAGTGTAATTTCCAGAAACAGGATAGTGATTTCAATGCCGTTAGTGATTTCAACGCCGCGCGTTCCGTCAGATAACGATTTTCGTTGAGCGCGATGGACGTAACGATGAGAGCTTTTAGAGGTTGACTTTCGCACGCGTGATCGTGTCGGAAAGACTCGAGAATGGAATAAACAGAAGAAAATTTTGATTTGTTTCGCGATTTTGCAAAAATATTAACTTGAATCAATGGCCGTGCGACGAAAACATTGAAAGAAAACAAGAAAATGTATAATTAAATTGTGGGCGCTTACCTCAATCCAAAATTATAAACTGCCTTCAAATCCGTCTTCCTCAAATGAGATACCTGTATCCCGTTGCACCGTCTGATCAATTTCTGTCTAAAGCGGAAATAAAAACTCCGTCGCGGATCGTTGGCCAGATATGTAAGTGGAATCGAAGCAATTATACTGAGAACTTCTTTCAAACACACGTAGTATTCACTTTGTTGAATCGCGTTAAAGAAATGAAATTTTTCTGACACTACAAGCTCGGAATGTAACTTTTTTATATAGCCAATATTAGAAAAAAAGCCGAAGTTTTATCGCATGAAGCGTCACGTCTCGTTGTCAGCGCTGCATTGTTACCGCAAAGTTCGTCTTTGTTCATATAAACAATCGAGATAGCTTATCGAGGAACGTTTGTTGGTCTAACAAAGATATTCTGTATGAGAATGAACGTCTCTGAAAAGAAATAAAAATAGTAATACAAAGGTATAAAAGTTGATGTGTCAAGTATAAAGAAAAGTGGAAAGAGAAGTAACGCAATAATATAAAAGCTAACATTTCAAAATTCACATTCCTAAAACATTAATTAAAATTTAACGCCAGGATGTTACAATAATCACGTAGCTGGTAGATAGCAGGATTTAACGAAAGCCTCTTTCTTGATGTGTGACGATCGTGTTTTCATCATCTATCAAAAGACCGTAAATTTAATCGATTGCCGCCGTTACCGCGGGTCAGTCGATTCCAACGGAGCAGGATCATCTTCGTTACTTGCGATTTAATCGGTTGTGGATACGACCCTTAGTTCGCACGCATTATTCCAAATGGGGTCGTTCGGTTCATTGCGAGAGGGTTGTAAAACGCGATGGAAAAACGAGATAAAGAAATCGATGATAATGAGACTTACTTGGCAGATATCCGACATCTTGATGTATCTTACTAATAAGTGGTATTAACGCCGTGTAGATTTACGATCATGAGTAATGTGAAAATTGCTACATATCGGCGTTTGTTCACCTCCACTTGTCAGTAGCGACAACCGTTTTTTTCACTAAGATTTTTGTTAAAACTGTTGAAACTATGAACTTTTTCACACGCTAAATTTCTAAGAAATATTATGATAAAAAATTGACCATATCTTTGTGCAAACATTTCCCTAAAAAGTCTAACAACATATGGCAAAATATATTGCGTATATACAGTACTCTGATATTTTTACTCAGTTTTCCGATTACGGATTACGGAATCTCTCGCAGTTTCCTCGCACACTGCCACAAAAGATGGCATCTAGCTGTCTACGCGTTGCATTTCGCGTTGTCACGTTTTACTCCCCCTCGGTCGAGACTGCGGCATCATCGGCGCCGACGTATAATGGCGTGAATAAATACTCACGGATGATTACACTACGTGATGTGGGATGGTAGCATACCAGCTTGATTTCAGTCGGCGGCTAACGGTCTTTTTCGAGGATCAAACGACGAGGTGGGTCGCGAGCGAGCGTGTGAGCCTTGATCCGCGCCGCCGCTGGCCGCGCTGAAGGTGTCCGATTTCAGCAACCGCGCGTCTATCGCTCGTGGCGTCGATGCCGATGGGAATGGTGTCTCCGCGTTATATTCCCGTAGTCGGAAGAACACGCCTCGCGATCGAGAACCATCGTGTCGAATTCGATATTTTGTTCGCTCGCCGCGACACGATCTCCCGGTGATTCATTACGCGGAGAAACCGCGAGAACCGAAGAGGGTTAAGCGATTACTTCGGCCATTCTTCGGAGCTTAATCGAGAGTACGCGTAACGGTACGTTATTGGTGTGGAAACGGCACGAGAGAAGACGTTCTCCCTTTCTTCTCTCCTCTTTTCTCGTTAGCGAAGTAGCGCGTTCTCATCGAGACTTCATTGAAGTATCGGAATACAATAATTCAAGAGACTTCGATGATGCGTTTCAAAAATTTCAAACAATCGTTGTTTTATCCCGTGTAAAAAAAACCAATTTATAATTAAGTGTCTTAGAATGATAGAAAAAAAATTATATACACACGGAGATAATATCTGTCATTTTCGCGCAAAAAAAAAAACACGAAGAGAAAAAAATTCGCATACAATTTTATTATGCTAATAAAATTAGTTAACAATATATGAGAGTTTAAAGCTACAGTGATGTAACAGTATTATCACTGGAAAGAGCGTAATATTGTTAAATAAGACAACGATGTTTTCACAACCTTCAAAAAATAAAATAAAAATAGAATATCACGCGTATAAGTTTTTTACACAAAATTATATAAATAATTAAACTTGATGTGTTTATACGATTCTTAAAGATCATTAGAGAGAAATCAAAACTAATTTATATAAGTTAATAACTTACCGCGCCGAAGCTTTCGATTGACAATGTCACGATTTTGCCAGCAGTAATTTTGCACGGCGACACAGTTCTGTTCATAATTAGAAGGAAGATCTTCCGACATCTGTCTGAAGTGTAGTACCACTTTGCTCTGCAACTATCGGACGAAATGAAATTTGCATTTACGTGCACGACAATAGGATGAGAAAGAGAAAGAGAGAAATATGAATTTTTACATTGATTCGTACGGAATAGCACTGTAATCTAACAAAAACTGAGCTTGCCAAAATTGCAGAAACAGATGCGTGAGTTGCGCAACGTAAATAGCTAGAGGTGCCGCAATGTCTCTCGCACTGTCTAAATTCATTATCACCTGGAACGCAAAACTTCTTATATACTCCGACTTTTACGTATTAATTACAAAAATTTTATATTTGTGGCGAAATTTCGTACACACGAAAATTTCGATATACGTACTTGTATACCACTTATACTTCCGCATATCACGTTTAAACCAATACTAACCAGAAACATATTTGTAAACGTGGATTCAATTAATTCCGCGAATCTGCAAAATTGTGAGTCCAAACGTGGTTACAAACAATATGAAAATATATCAGAAATATATTAATTTTTCAGTATTTAATATCGCTATAACACACGCACTCTATCACATGGAGATGTCTACGTAAGCAATTCAACGCTCTTTTGTAATTGTCGTCTTTTATCTTCTCTAGTTTTAGAGGAAAATCGGCGTCAGTTTCTTTACCAATTTCCTTCAGTACGTATCTGAAAACGCATAGAAATTTGAACGACGAAGCAATCCTCTAATTTTAATAATTAGCTGATAAGAGAAGTAATGAATTCAGTTCAAATAAAATTTTATTTCTTCACTTTACTAAGTTTAAATTATTACAACTTTAAATTATTTCGCACGTACATCCGGCACTTGACTCTTACTGGCTTTATTATTTCTCTTATAGTTTTGAGTACTAGAGAGTCGTGTACAAGTTTATATGTTTCTTAATAATAAAAGTTTATTTAGCAAGTATGTATTCGTTTACCCAATAATCGAAAACATTCCGCAAGCGTGTTGAATCAAAGTGTAATATAAAGTATCAACAGCGACAGTACCGAATACATGAGCGAACACACTTAAGTAACAGTGAGCCGTTATTGGATAAAAGTATTGATCTAATTTTTCGCCGTAATCAACGCGAAATGGCAATTTCGATATTTCCGAAATCCTGGTCGATTTTGTTGCGTTCGCGATTTTGTCCTCCGTCAATGTCATCACCACTGGCTTGAGCAAGTAAAAAAACGCTGTCATGTGCATAAAAACTGAAAAAAAAAAAAAAAAAAAAAATACTTCTTGAGATTAGTATCTAAGTTAAGATATAGTACAATAGTTATGTTACGCTCAAACTGACAAATTGACTTCACGGCCGATTAATCGATAGCTGATGTAACTTTTTTTTTTTTTAATCTAGCACCGTTGATTGTGCATATTGATTTGACAGAATGCTTTGTTCAAGCTTTTCTCAGTTATTTGTTTAATTTAAAATACCAACAATCTAGCTGTTATTTTAAAAAATTGTATTTTTTAAGTGTTATTTTTATCTGTAACGTATACCTGCGTAAAATGTCGTCAAATAATGCCCGTATTCGGCGTGACGTTGCAAAATAGCTTTCTCCACATCCGTATCTAATGACTGCCAGTCATCTTCTATTGTCTGAAGACAAGACTTTATCTGTGTAAAATACGTGCGCACATTTTTGCGCTGCGTTAATTGGAATTTTTTTTTTTATACAAACAATAGAGCAATATCAAACTTTCGTTTAATAATTACTTACGGCTCTCGTGTTCATCATCATGCTCGCCAATTTGACACTGAAACATATGCTGATGAACGCCGATGACACGCTCTCGAATACATCATCGAGATTCATTGACGCGTTTAGTATGTACAGTAACTACATGTTAGAATTAATATTGTGAAACACATTGACATATCGTTCGATACTTGTCAAATTAAAGAAAATGTAAAATTTTTTTTCACGCGCGCAAAGTTCGCGATTTACGCACAGTTACCTGAGGTATCAGAATACTGAAGGAGAATGTGAATATCGGTATAAAGTGTATCCATCTGTCGCGAAGCCTATGGTACGGCCATATTCCCGATATGGACAGGTATAATTTAGGAACAACGTAGTGTCGGCTTTTCCATATGTCTTTCTTGTCGGTCATTTTGTGAAGTATTACAGTACCAGTATTACAGACCAGTATTATACCAGTATATACCAGTATTACAGACGGCCAGCGGATATCTTGTGGATGCGCGTTTGTCGTTCCGCGAATTACAGGAGCTTACTTATTGATTCTTTCTGATGTGGTAAAGACAGCGCGCGGTAAGTGCGCCTGGGCATAATCATGCAATTACTTGCAATTACTCGCAACCCTTTCCCGTCTGCATTTTCAAAGTCGGTCTTTTTATTGTTTCCTTTTGACGACGTTGGCGTTAACTCTCATCTTTTCCAATAATTACCAGTCGAGTACCGCGTTTCTCAAGTTCGACATGCAAATATAACGTCATTAATATACGGCGAATTACAAACAAGGCAGGTGTGCGGGTGGAATCGAGATATCGAGTAAGATGTTACGCGGACGTGCCACTGTGTATATGTACATATATAAATATATACATGTATATGTATATGCGTATATATATATATATGTGTCACGCGGAAAGAGGCTGTGGGAAAGATAGCGCCCGCTATGCGAGATCTCTCAGTGCCGTTTCATCGCCGTGTTTACGAGGATGCCCCCTCGGCGGCTCTAGACCCCACGGCCAACCTTCGTCCTCCTTTATCACCAGCTCAGGCCACGCGAGCCAATGAAGTGACGTCGCAGACACTCCTCGCGCGCGCGCAATATTGAAGGAAAAGAAAATAAACGAATATTTACGAACATTTACAATATTTGACGGACAAAAATTGTATTTAATTTTTGTTTTTTGTTTTCAGGATGGAAACTTTCCAAGAAGCTGGTGTTCAGATGCTGAAGGAATTCAGAGCTTTGTTGCAGCACTCGCCGCTACCGCTTCCTGGTACTCGTCTACTTCAACTGCTGGCGCTGAACATGTTCGCGATCGAGACTACGCAACTGAAAGGTAAGTGCGTGCAACAATAGTAAGATCTCTTCTAAATATTGCTTGCTGTTTATATACACGATGTGTACCGTTATTAAATGTTTTTTTTTTAAATGTATTTACGATCTTAAAAACATCTGTTTCTAATGTGAAACAAACAAATATCAGTTGTACCAATTGGCAATGTTAATCTTTTTTTTCGCAAATTTTTCACTCTAAAATGGACTATTCACTAGGAAAAGAGATATTCGCAAAGCCAAACCGGTCACCATCCATCTTAAATGTATGCATTATGCATGATGCGTTTAATGACTGTATAAATTCTCTGACAAAGTTGCAAGTAGTTTCGCATATTTCTCTACATGTGACTCACATATGTAGAAGGTACTGGCTTCTTGTTGGTACGTGACATTAATTGACACGCGTGAAAAATCGTCGAAACATAATACAACAGTCTCAAAAACGTCACAGTGTCGAAAATACAATTTTGTCTACAATTTACAAGCGTAATTTTCATTAAGTTGATTGTAAAGTAGCACGAAGAGGTTCTCTATTTGTGAAAAGATCAATAGCGCAATGCGGAGACAAAATTAAACTGAACTAAATTAAATTAAACAATCTAGAATTGTGTAGAACAAAATTAATTGAGATTAAAAATTTAATTTGATTAATTAGTATAAGTTTTATTAGTTTTAAACCTTTTTTTTTTAACACGATTAGAGGCAATTAGTTGAGAAATTTTTATCGCGATCTTGTTAGGATTTAATCGCTAAGTTACAGTCGGTGCGCATTCTCTGTCGAGTTTACTCGTCTTCCATCCCGGTTTGTCACCGACAATCAACAATGACTCATGACTGCTTGCTCGTCCACGAGAGGCAACGAGCATACGAGAGCGTTTCCCGCGTTTTTGCACCTGCGTGCAGCAGCTAGCCCTATATAATTATCACTAATTTCTATACGAGAGCGAAACCCGGAGCGAGTGGAGTTTCGCTCTTCTCGGAATGGAGAACCTAGCCTGAGTCATCAAACCGCGTTCCTTTTCACGGCGCTGCTCTATTTCCGTGGTAAAACTGTTCGCGCGCGAATCCTTTGCACCTGCTTCTTCGTTCGAGTTTAACTGCGCGAAGTTGCGCTTTTACTGGCTGATGTTTCTTTCATATCGCGGGGATGATAATACCGGTTTAATAATATCGCTTTTCTTCAGAAAAATCGCATGATCTTTCGACGGAGCTAGTACGTAAATTTTTTTCTTTAAACTAATCAAAAGAAATATTTATGTTCAATTTATTTTAGCGACCCGATAAATTTCTGTGCGTTTGCACGTATGATCTCAGAAAGAGCGAAGGGTGATATTATAAAGTTTTAGAATCTGAATCTTTAAGCAGGCGTTACGTTATCGTCAACGGATTACACCTGGCGCGACTTCGCGCAGCATTGCACGTGCGCTAATCTACTAGTGGCTTCCTTAGAGTATTTTTCGCGGTTAGATTCTTTAGATGACACGCTCGTGCGATGACGATCACGTTTGAGAAATTTTCTCGTGGAAAAAACAAGAGCTTATACAGTTTTTTTTTTTTTTTTTTTTTGCATAATACAGTAGTTTTGTTTCACTTAAGAAAGTGTTCTTTCAAGAGTGAAAAAGTTTTTCACTATTTATTTAGTATTTTAATATAAATTTTATTAATAAAATAAGATGAAAATTTGCGAGGAATTATCTTCTTCAGATGTGTCGTAACACATACACACACACACATTAAGTATTTTCTGGAAGAACTTTCAAATGAGAATTAAAAAATTCGACCAATAAAGTTCGTTCTTGGATCAGCAATTGTGTGCGCGCGTGCGTGTGTGTGTGTGTGTCTGTCTGTCTGTCTGTCTGCCTGTCTGTCTGTAAATATGTTTTTTTTGGAAATACGACCTTGTCCTTCGGGATCATTCTCCATTAGCCAGCCAGTAATTGAAATCGTAAACACTATCGGTAATAGTCTATTGAGTTTATGCAACCGTGTCGACACCGTCTGCGGTTGTCGGTCGAGGAACATCGGATCCCGCCTTCATCATCTTTAAACCGCCGCGACACATCCCTGCGGTTTGCTTCACCGACTCTGCTTTTTCTTTGTGTATTAACGCTATAGAGAGTTGTCGAAGCGGACATATCGTATGTCGTGTTTTTCAATTTTTTTACATAAAGAACACAATAAAAATGAGTGAAAATCAAGCACTAAAAAAGAAAATGATTTGCAAGGAAATTCCTTAATAATTTAATAAAATCCCTCGCTTCATATACAGTTTGAAAAACTTATTACTGCTTTTAATGCTCTTCGATAGACTTATTTCAACAACTTGAGTTATATACACGTGATAATTTCGTGATAAATACAGTCGGTGGTTAGGCGAAATCGGAAGCGGGAGAGGAAGCGGAATGATACGACGAAGCCGACTATTTCACCGCGGTGGCGAGAGATTGCTCCATCTAAAGAAGGAAGGTAAACGAACCTTCCTCGATATACACGCGGGTATATATGTGCTTCTCAATGCCGAAGTAGGATCCAATTACCAATCAAGCACAGGATCTAAGAAACCATCCTCGCCGGTGGATTACAGGATAGTCACTCTCGTAATCGTCGCCTTCGACGTTTCATTCGTCTTTCGATTGCGCCTTGCTCTCGCCCTCTCGCCCTGCACCTGCCCAGTCGGCGATTTACCCTCTCGCGCGAACACGTTCCCTTGACCGGTGTAATTGATGCGCGTTTCCTTTCGCGTTTAAAGCGCAATTATCATCCCGCGATCCGAGCCGTTGAAAGCTCAAGTGAGGCTCAGTCATTTAAAGCTACGTTGCGGCATTGTGAAAAAGCATGATAAAGAAAAGATAAAGAACGATTGAAACGATTTACACGGTATAATGATTCAAGTTTTTTTTTAAACAACATCTCAAAACACATATCAAGAAAAAAGATTATTTTTCTAATTATTTATCGACGTTTGAATTCTCGAGTAACATGTCGGGCTATCAGTATCGACACTCCAGATTGTGATTTGATCGGGAATGGCGGCGATTCGCGGAAAATGCCGCTGGATTATTTCACGCGGACAGAACGACGATACGCAGGCGTGCACGGGGGAACGAATGCAGACCCCGAGGGCCATCAAAGAATCGCATAACGCCAAAGCTAATGTACCTAATGTCTATAATCTTGGATCATCTGCATCCGAGCTACGGGATCTGACTCTCTCTCTACGCGTACTTTAAATCCTTCTACGTACCTCCTGGAATATCTACTAAATACGGGTACTACTACTCGTTTTCTTTCCCGCTCTCTCGCCGGGAATATCGGTGCTATTAAATCGCTTCATTGTATTATTTTTCACTCTTTTTTAATTTCGCGCTTGATCGATCTCGTGCTTCCGTTCACATGGCGACACATTCAGTTCTTCGGTGCTCGAAATTTTCTCTCAGTGCATTTCACATTTTCTCCGTTTTGAGAAAACTTGATTTTGCTATCTGTTTTGTGAACTTCTAAATAAAATAACCAGTAAGAAAGACTCCAAGTTCAAGAAAATAACAATAACAAATGAAATATATCTTAAACATCGTCATTTGTTTATCTTTTCATTCTGTTTGCGCAGAGTTCCCGAAATATAAACGGATTATTTCGCATCCCATTATCGTTGGCGAATCGTTGGGAATAAAATGCATCGAACGAGAGGACGGACCATTGCGCAAATTTAGAATTGCGTAATTTTCGATAAAGAAAGTGTCGTTTCTTTTTTTTTTTTTTTCGTTGCGATACGACGCACGACGCGCGTACCCGAAGAACGCGAAGAATTATAATATTTCGGAGTTTCGCGAATGGGCGATCGCGATGGGCACAACGAAGGGAATCGCTTCTCGGAAAGCCGAGCCGAGAGGCTCGTTGGCATAAATTATCGAAAAGTACAGCCCTCGAAAATCTCTCCAGCTCTTCTCTCGTGTGTGTGTGCGCGCGCGCGCACTCGCCTTCGCGAAATTGCCTCCCTAAAATATGAGAATTATTGCCCGTTGCTTCGTTCCGTCTCGCTCGCGATGTGTGTTACTCCTGCGTTTTTTGGGGATTCTTTTTCTCTCACTCTTACCCTCTGTCTCTCTTTCATTCTCGAGCTTTCTTTTTTTCTTTCTGCGGCAGGCACATCACCGAGGAGCAAGAGAGAACTTACACGCGTCTCGCTGCCTCGGTCACGAATGTGCGCGCCGTTTATTTCGATCTTTTATCTCACTGAAGACAAAATATCTCTCCAATTCGTAAATCAGTTTGCAAACAAAAAAAAAACAAACCGAAAAGAAGCGAGCCTTTCAATATCTTCCCTTTCTTCCTTCTTCGCGTGGTGAGTGCGTACGTGCGTTCGTGCACGCGTCCGCGCGCGCGTGTGATTTCTTCGCGTGGCCACACATGAGGTTCAGTGACCTCTGAACCTTCTAACCGCTCGGACGCGACCTCGCTGTTCGAATATCGTCCTGTCATTACATCCAGATGCGGAGCCGCCGTCTGACACGACGTGTCATCCTAGCGGGGTCAAATTAATTCGATCGGCATATCGAATGATAGCTATTATTCGAGTTGCTTTTGGACGTGGCATTCGCACGTCAAAATATCTCACGAGAGACATCGGGGAATTGTCAGCTTTTTCGATGTTCCTGTCGTTTTGTTTTCTATCTTAAAAATATTTCGCATTGTGCACACACATCGAGATATTATTTCCCAATTGTTTTTTTGTTTATCAAAAGAAGATTTTTTAATCGCTTTTCAATTAGTTTATTTGTCTCGTAAGCACGAAGATTCGCGTACGTAAATCTTCGGGTTTCATCGCAGAACGTACTTTTCTTCCGAGAAGATGACAGTCTTCGTGAAGATACTTAAGAAGTACCTCCGGTTTTCTTTAGTGAACTCTCCACGAGCGACGGAGATCTCAACACGATTCTCGTGTCTCCTGCGCGAGGGATTTTACCGCGCGGAGCTGTTTTGCGAGTTTTTGCGAGTCCATTTCCAGCAAATAATTTATAATCTAGCAAGAACGATTAACAGAGAGAGAGAGAAAGAGAGAGAGAGGGGGTTAGAGAGAAAGAGACTCTACTAATCTGCTCGGCAGCGATGCGAAAGGACGCGAGCAAATGCATCACGCTGTCGGTCGTGTGTCTTTCTCGAGTTGCGTCTAATGGCTTCCGGTGATAGCAACCGAGAAAAACGTCCCTCTATTCGCCGCTTTAACGGTAATACCTTAGAATTAGTACAAATGCAGATTCGATTGAAATAAGAACAACTTTTAAATTTTTTACGCGTAAAAATATTTTATACAAAAATCATACAATATTGATGAAAAATCTTTTACATATAACATATTTTTTTCCTATGAAATTACAGTACAACTGTGTGTTAATTCGATATTTCAAATGATTTTTAAGACAATTGATCTCAAAATACAATACGTACGTGAAGTTAGCACCTCAACAGATTCCATAGCTCTGAGTAGCTGTTGTGTGAATTTTGGGAAGTTATCAAAATTTTTCCGTCTTTTTTTTTGTCATAATAGAAGAATGATCGAATAGCAAAATTATTTCAATCAATTCCGAGATATTAAATAAAAGCTAAGTTCAGTTACGATGTATACGATGAGATCTAGTGCGACGACATTTATTGTTTTCTCACTCGGAAGGGAAGGGAGAGATGAGAGTTAAGAGCGGTGATTCTTCTCGCTTGCAAAATTAGCCGTTATCTATACGCGGGAGTCATCGGGACACAAACTTACACGCACAAGTCGGAGAGTTGTGCACCTCTGTTTGCCCGCGTTCCTGTGCCACGCACATCGTCGGAGATAGATGAGGAACTCTATCTTTGGCGCATAACCAGTTACGGGCTTGACGAGCTGTATGTTTCGTGTAATGCCTCGCGATCTTATCGTTCTATTAATAATAAACCGCGAACGGCGTTACACGTCGCGGGGAGCGATCGAGCAAAAGATGCCCGCCGTGGAGATGCGCTCGCCGGTGGCCCGCGGTTTTGTCCTTACGCATTCGTAATCGGCTGTGGCCGCGTTTCTCAATCGATCTTCATGTATTTAAAAGAGCACGGGCTGAAGTTTGCATCGTCGTTTCTGCCACTGTATGCAACCGTATTGAAGACCTTTAGATCTCAAAGACCTTTTTTTTTTAAAAAATAATAATTCTTTCACTTTTCTCACTTACACGATCCAATTCCAGGACAGTATAGACGGAAAAGATATATTGATTATTTATTCGTTGAGTTGGCCGCGTTTTGTATAATTGTTTTTTAATAGACACACACTGAATTATTTATATATTTTTAGTTACTATCGGGACTGCAACGAAAATTGTTGAAATATTCACATAAGACGAGCATTTCAGAGCATTGATTTTTTACATCTGGGCTTTAACCGTTGTTTATTCTGTAATAACTCTTCTCCAGTGTGGGGATTGGATTTTTATTTATTGAAACGAGGATCCAGATACGTGTGTGTGTGTGTGTGTGTGTGTGCGTGCGTGCGTTTGTATGTATGTTGCTGAAAAAGAAACGTAACAGCCCGTGGCTGTGTGCACTTGAACGCAATATTCTCTTCGACTAACGAAGGCTTCGTTTCGCGCGGGATGAGCACCGATCATTGTTACGGGAACATACAATCGCTATAATTGATATAATTGTCGGTCAAGAACCGCATGCCGATTGGCGCAAGAAGAATAATCGCGAATACGTATCGATCTCGCAGCGCCAGAGCCGCTTTCGCAGCTCATACCAATGACCGCTGATGATACCTCTTATTCCGCTCGTCGCTGGCCATTCTATTTAACATTCCGAACGCGCGGCCGCATCATTAGGCCATCTCGTTGCGTTTGCGATCGCGAAAGTGCACGTTAATCCGTATCGGTGCGAAAAGGCGCGGCCGACGCTTGTTCTTCGCTCGGTCGTTCAGAGTGTTTGCCAAGCGCGGCTCGTAAAAAAAAAAAAAAAGACCTTTTCCGGGTGCCGATCGCACGGTCACGTCGGCTTGAACGTGAAGTCAGCCGAGAACTCGAGATGGTTGAAATCTAATCAAAGAAAATGAACTCAATCACCGGGATTGTCACGCCAGTCTTTCACAGAGACGCGACGGAAGCGTAATTTGACTTTTTTTTTTCATAAATGCGAATTCAGCTCGATATGTCTCCTTTATTTCTTATCGTGCGCGGAGAAACGATATTAATCGCAATCAGCAAGAAGGTTGACTAGTTCGCGGCTTTTAAAGGAAAGTTCGCGAGCGGTTAATTAGGCGGATAACGGAGGTTTTGAGACTTCTCCAATTAAACACGATGTGTGCCGCGTTCCGTTAGTTTCGCTAATTAGATATGGTTGTCTCGCGCGAATATCTCTCCTCTCTTCTCTCTCTCTCTCTCTTTTTCTTTCTTTCTCTTTCTTTCTCTGACCCTCTTCGTATGAAGGGTGTACGCGACGGTGTATACAAAAGTGTTCGGCCTTGCGCTCGAGCGTAACATTCCTCATTCTGACGTCGTTGCAGCCAATTATGGACTTTTATAATTTTAAGCGAGTGATTTTAGCCTCGTCTGATGGCTCGGCCGAGAGCCTGCTTACCCCGACTATCATCCTTTCACTGGTGGTACAGAATCCAAGTCATTAAGTGATAAACGCTCGACGCCTGCGGGCGACCGAGACCTTTCCTCTTCGGGGCCAAACAACCTTCTGGGTGCTCACGTACGTGCTGATTGTGTGTACGAATATAAATGATGAATATCTCCTCGTGGTGATACAAAAATCAACAGTGGACTGCGCTTTTACGTGTCAGGCGAGAACTACTAGCGCCATTACTATACTTCTCGTAGCGCGTAAATTGCTCGAAAGATTCTTTCGAGCAATAAATCGCTCGCACATACACCGTGACTATTAATTCAAGCATCCGGAATAACCGCAAAGATCTGACGCGCGCTCGCTCGTACACACACATCTCTCTTCGAAAGCGTTCAGCTTCCTGGGAAACCCTTTCACGTCCGAGGGAAAAGATACGCGTCCAATTTCGACGGCGGCTACCCGCGCGATTACGCGGCCCGGTTGTAACGGGCGAGTTGCCGCGCGGACCGCGGCGGATTAATACGATAGCAGGGCGAGAGCGCGACGGGGCAGGCAGGAATTGCATGTTATAGGTAATTGGCAATTTCTGTAACGCGATCCCGCTACCACCTGTCCGGGAGAGTTTCGCTAGCGGGTGTTTGAAACTGCTGCTATACGGCAACGGTCGGCGGGTGTTGCACCGGTTATGGGCGCAACGCGCAAGGACGGAGAAAACTGCCGGCACACCGGCCGGTCCCCCCCATCGACACACGTAATAACGCTAACACGTCCCGACGCGCCCGTGAATTTATGTACGTAGCTACACGCCGTGAACGCGTACCTCGTGCGCGTACCAGTCGCGCACTCAACCTCGAGATACTCTCCGGAGCTTGGCTCTCACTCACCACGAGAAAGAATCTCTCTCCGGGCGCGCGGTTACATGTGCGAGAAACGATCCCTTCTGCCCTTCTTTCCCTACTGTGGAACTTAGCATAATCAGGAGAAACATCTTTGTGCTCTTATTAAAAGTTTTAATGAAAATTATCGGCGAGAATTTAATTCTGTCTATCAAGAGGCGGACGTGATGTTAAACAGATAATGAGGAAGTATATAATCATGCATAATGTATGTTTTGAAGTACGATTTGATGATGATATTATGTTTTTACGCAATGTAGTACGGTACTGAGAGAGAGAGAGAGAGAGAGAAAGAAAAAGAGAGACGAGATAATAAAATACAAATTAAATGCAGATATCACAATATTTTGTTTTTGTATATAACAGTTTTTAATTTACATTTGAAGTTAATTAAGAGATTAAAAATGTTTGATATAAAATCGGATAACAACGTTCGGTAAAAGAACAAACCCGCGTGTAATCGGCAAAAACCTTCTATTATTTTCGCATTTAACGTATAAAAATTACCATTCGGGACGAAGGGTAAGCGTTTCTCCCAACAGACAACGGAATCATCGCGCAGAACCCTGTGTAATCTGTAACGACGGCTGTAATCTCCATGCGCCGATCTCATTGCGCGCACAAATAGATTGACGTTCTGAAGAAATCTCCCGGTAATATCGGAGAAAAACGTCATTACGGGCGAGGTCGTAATATCGAATGTGTGTTGCGAGCTTTGGTTCCTTCAAACGCGCAGAAACGCCGCCGCCGGAACGAGAGGGTGTCGGGAGTAAAGCTCTCGCGCGCTCGCTCAGAGAGGGCTATTATTAAAATTGATGTTGCAATGGCAATAAGCGGAATTGCCGGGTATTAAATTAAATTATTTTAATGTGGCAGAGCGCAAGGGCGCGCGCAGAGAAGCGGTAAGGGGGTCGGGGGTTGGACGATCGCTCCGCGGAGGTGCGGCTTGTAATATCCATCGCGCGGAACCGTAAGATTGGACGCACCGCGGCGCGGAAAGTGCAACAATTTTGTACATTTTGATACGCGGCGACCCTTACGACCCGTAACGACGCGCGGAAAGATCTCACGAGCTCGCGGCGTTGTTCGCGATGAGCCTCGACTTCTCGACGAGATCATTTAACTTTTTTCTTCGGTACTACTTGATTCTTAGTATTATATAGGAAAAATCGCTTCTTTCATTCAAGATAAACTCGGCCTTTGTCAGTTGGTCAGTTGGTCGGGAGAAAAACGCTGAGATTAACTTGTACGATATTTTAATTCATTTGAGAAACTATGTTCAGATAATCAAAAGAATCTCGCAGCTTTTCTCCGGATCTCGCAGCTTCTCGCCCAAGTATTATATCAATCGACGCAGAACAAACAGCTCGTTCAACGCTTGCCGATGTATTTGCACCGATGCTCTTCGCTCGTACACTCCGCAAGAGGCGAAACGGATTCTCGCCCTTGGGAGCGAGAAAGATCTTTTTCACGACCGTGCACCGTTGAACATCGGCTAACTTCACCTCGAACGAGCAGCCCTCTGTTTGCCCGAGAGGCGCGAATTACGACTCCCCAGTGTCAATATGTCAGCGCGGATATTTCATTTCTTCTCGGCGCGACGCCGCCGCGCGGCACGCCTCTTTCGCGCCACTTTCGTACGAGTTACGTCGCACTCGGATACTTTTTTACGCTAAGTCGCATCGCATAAACTCTCTGTTTGCCGCTGGCTTTCGCGCTTTCTGTTTCTTTAGAGAACACAATCTTCGAACACGACTTCTCCGGTCTTAAAATCTCATAGAGAGGAATTTGCGTGCGACGATCTTTTGTATTATTCAATACTTTCTGTTATTTATACAAGAGAAATATATATTTTTCAGAGTAGGAGACTTTCCGATTTTCTACATCATCTCGCGTGTGCCTCTCTTCACGTGGACTCTTCGCTTCACGTTGTATACGTTGAATCGATTTCCGATCGGTCTGTTCTCTCTTTCTCTCTCTCGCTCGCTCGCAAGAACGATAAACTATTCCCGCGTAAGATTGCGACGTCATGAATTATTCTCGATCGCCGAAGTCGGACAATTTCCAGAGACGACCTCGTCGTCTCGATGGAAGAAGGACTCGAGAAGGACGCGAGATAGACGAGGGTGACCGATGAGATTGTTCCGCTGCACAAAACTCGCAGACGCTGATGGGAATCGATAGCATCTGCCATTTATATCGCCCGCAGTGAAAATGCTCGCATTTTTCGCTTGTTCGGAAGGAAGTTCAGTTGAGTAACAGAGATCTTGAATAACTTTGTTGAAAGTAAGATAAAAGTTTATTTGAGACAGACAAGTTTGTGACATTGGTTTTGGAAAACTTTTAGCTCCAAGTGTTTTTTTTTTTGCAAAGAAAATCAACGAAAAGCATGTATAAATTGTTCGTACAGCTCAATTTCGCTTCGGAAGTACTTTGCCAAGTACTTCGAAACGCACAATCTTCCACGCCGGTCAATATGTTACACAACCACCCTCCTCGCCGTAGGACATCAGCATAATTTTGCGATGTTCTCGCGGCAGAGAGGCGGAGCCGAGTGACTTACGAAATCTTCCGGCAAATAACGCCGAAGGATATTGTCGTCGTTCTCACACAATGTTGTAATGGATGGGCGCGGTTGCGGGCCAAGAAGAGGAATCGTCGCCATCGTCATCGTCGTCAGTCGTTGTGGCGACTGCTGCCGCCGCGCGGCCAAGATGGAGAGGATAAAAAGAGAGGATATCCCTCGGGCGGTCGTCCTTGCCCTCGCCGGTCGGCCCACGTCAAGGCCATCTTGCTTCGGGCGCAATGCACCCGCCGTCGCCTCTGCTACTGCTGCACTTTCCTCGTCTCCCTCCGCGGCTCCGGGATCGTCTAATGCACCGCGTCGCTCTACTTCAGCTACCCTGTGCGGAGGCTTCTGTGTACGGACTCGGTTGTTTCTTTTCCTCCCCTCTCGCCACTCTCATGGCTCACGGCAAGCACAGGCAGGTTACACAATTACAGCCGTCTCTATTCCTCTCTTTATCCGCCTTCCGTGCTACCCGCATGTTGTCCCCGAGACTCCTCTTCGTTTTTGAGCTCTCTTCGCGACTCCCAAGCTATCGCCGCCGATCGGCGCGAAATGTTCCTCTCCTTTCTTTTCTCATCCCGTTAACCCTCGCCCTTCTCTCTCTCTCTCTCTCTCTCTTTTTCTTACACATACACACTGCTCTCTATCCTCCACACCCGTTTCCTCCGCTTTGTCGCTATAAATATCCGGTGAGGCGTTATTTTTAACCAGACGTCCCACCGACGCTCACTGATACCGAGTGATGATGGAAACCACGTCAAACGGATAATACGAGATCATGAGATCGACTTCACTTTATGAAATGCATTGCCGGTTTGATGATCTAACTGGATATATAGTATACTGATTTATGACAGACTTCTTTTCAATATTTAGTGATTTATTTTTCTTTTTTTGACACAACGTTAATAACAATCTTACAAGTAGAATACGTACATTCATATTACTTCGAAGTTCTTATTTTTTTAAATATCAAAAACTAATTTAAATTATTCACGCACAAATGCGATATTATTTAAGTAGTCAAAGTGCTGTCGAAATTTTCGATGATCATAGATACGAGCTGTCACGTATAAAACGAAAGGTGAATCGTCTATAACGTGAAACCGGGTATATCGGTAGCTTTTCTGACTCCCGTGGGAGCCATTGAACGTTTTCCTTCTGTGTGTTGTTGTCGGGATCGGCCGGCACTGTTCTCTTCTCGCGCCCGCATTACCTTTGCTTCTCGTTCGATCTTCCTCTTTCTGCCTCTCCCCATTGCTTCTGTCTCCCTCCGGCAGTTTCGCCACTTTTTCTGCCTTCCCTTCCCGCAATGTTCTCTGGAGCATAACGCCGGCCGTTGATTAGACCCTCTCCTTGCTCTTTTCTCCACCTCCACCCCGTTCCCGCGTCAACCCCTCCTCGCTTTACCTTCCGCGCTTCTGCCTCGCTTCTTTTTATCGCGACTGCGTGACCTTGCCAAGGTCGGGTGAACGAACAGCTGCACCGGAGATGACGTTGACGATGCCGACGTTAGATGGCAACGCTCGATGAAACAGTAGATATATACCTATACGATATTATGCTGTCGCGCGTATTTGTCTCAAGCGCAGATACACCGGGAAATTGTCGAGCTAATTTACGACGTGCAATTCAATCTTTTCGTGAAATACTTCGGTTTCCACTTGGAAACAATACCTATATTGTGGCAAATGAGTTTTGTACATGACGACGCGTTGGAACGAACGTTTAAATAATAATTTCGCTCCGCGAATTCGACTAACATGGGGCTCTGATCTTGAACCAAGGAGATCGGGGTCTTGGAAATTGAAATTCCACGTATAAAGCGTAGTTACGCCGTGTAGTAATGGCAAACAAGCGTTTGCCGAAGGCTAGTCGCGTTCCATCCGTCTCGACAGTTATTGGCCGCGAATCAAAAGTCCAGCTTGACTCGCTGCTCATTTCCTGCCGTTCTAATCACGCGCGCGGCCTCGCGACTGCAGCAGCTCGGGACGGGAGATTGCCCCGGCGATTCCCCGTGCTTTCGTTCCTTCGTTAAGCCGACAAATTGATCGCTCCGCAGGTAGTGTCGCGACTAATTCGGTTCAGCCATTATAACTCGCTTCCTGGCCGCTTGATTGCGTACGTATATCGCGAAACGTATATCGTACAACGCTGAGTATCGACTGTATCGACAAAAACTTCACGCACTTCGTTAATATATATCGTTTCGCATAAACGAAAGACTTTTTTTTTTATCTCGTCGTCGTAAAAGTTAAACTTAACTACTTTAACTTTGCGTCGCGATCTGAGAGAGTTCTCGAGACCGTCAGAAAGCCGTTAGTTGCTCTTGATTAGGTTGATTCCAATTAGATCCTTAAGTGCTCTCTCGGCGCCCGATAGGCGCCACATTAGTTTTCGATTTGTTAATCTCGTTCTTGCTCTTAGAAAAGACGAAATATTGTATCACTCTCTTGTGTCGCGCGCGCGCCTATTTTCTTGCTTCCATTAATTTCTCACTTTAATAGTGTGCTCAATAATTAATTTCTGATAAAATCTGCTTGTATAAACACTTTTTCACGGTTCATTGACAAAAACCGATACGTTAGAGTAGGCGTGTTTGCAATCATGTCGGAATTACTCATTAAGCATGCAGAATCTTGTCTACATAAATAGGGCCCGGGATATTGGAAGCGTTAAGAGCGCGCGACACGATGAAAAACCGGCTAACACGACGATTAATCAATTAACTGGCTGCATCGCGACAGTCGTCTCGTTGTAAACGAGACGACCGGGATGACGGACGGTGCTGCGGCGGCGCCACGTAGACGACAATTTGCAAATTAATAGCGTTGTCATTAAGTGGTCACACCGCGTAAAATGGCGTAAATCGCGAATGTCGTCCGGCAATCAACGCTCGCGCCTTCCTCGTGATGGCGAACGCGCGCGGAATAACGATACGATACAGAGGAGCTCTCCCAGGAAAATGTCTGCCGAGAGATTCCGCGCGGAGAAGAATGTTGTAAGAAACGTGTGGCGTTTGTACAAGATCAGAACTTTCCCAGGCGAGACAACACGTGTATATTAAACTTGCGCGAACTTGGTTTTAGCGGTGGAATTTTCAACAAGTTCTCGTATCAAACACGTTTTTTCAAAATAATCAAGGTCTTTTAATTAACATGAAAAGAGTTACAAAATTCTCACACAATTCAGAAACGCGACGAATGTTTGCGAGAAACTGAAGGAATTTCGCTTTGCTCCTCTTCTTTTTCTCTCTTTTGTGTTTTCTATCAATTTTACTTCAATCTTATAGATCTAAATTTAGTCGGTGTATACGGTGTTTTTCTCGCGGTCGTAACAACGCACGCGGCGCAAAACTCACGGAGAGAGAGAGACACGTTTACTTTTGTATTTGCATGAACACTTATATACCTTCGAGCGAGCGGCTTTTGCGAAGCGCGCACGCGGTCGTTTACGACCGTTAATATATAACTTCCTGCGAAAGAGCGCACAATAACTGCAGATTCCTGCCGCAAGGACTCAACCAAAGCCCAACTGCGCTGCACTGACACACACGTTGCATTGAAGTTTCTTCTCCGATGCGATGCGTTTCGATGCTCAAAATTACCCCGATAATGATAACCGCGAGTGTTGCCGGCTTCGTACCGCTAACGAAGCGGCTTTAAGTCGAAGTCGTATATACGGGCGTTAGTAAGCCTTTTTTACTGCCACGGCAATGTTTAAAAATATATTTGTAGTTTTCTTGGAAGAAGAATTTTTCGGAAAGCGATAAAGAAAGAGAAAGAGAGAGAGAGAGAAGCAACATATTGAACAATCATATTAAACTTACATAAAGTTTAATATCTCAGATAAGTCGATGTATTTTTGTTACATACATAGTCACGGAATTATATTCTCAGATTTTAACTTCAATTTATAGGTCTGTTATGTCTACATTTTTATGTTCTTTAGAGATTGAATTTCCTATAGAAAATTATGCAATAAAGTCCTTTTATAAAACCGTTATCTATGTATATAAATAAATGTAGATTAGTTTTTTTTTCTCGCTTTTACATGCTCACGGCGTCGAGATTTGCGGGAGCACGACTACGCTTGTAAATTTGCCGCGATCATTTTCGATTTGTTTTTCACGTTTTCTTCACGCGACACTTTCGCGAATAATATAGTTGCGAAATACGAGATTGTGTTGCGAGGTGGTCGCAACTTCCCGTATACGCGGAAGTCTCGCAGCGGCGTAATCTCATCACCACGATCGTTCGTGCAGAAATCGCGAGAATTGAATAGCTCGTCTCGAGGGAACTCGTCGGGGGCCAATAACAGATCTTCGATTTTCCAGAGACCGCGAAAGTTTTCGCCATTCCCTGCATCCTGTTACGCGTCTGTTTTTCCGCGCGCGAAACGCTTACAATTTTTCTCTTCCATCGCGATTGTAATAAAACGATCGCGTTCCATTATGCGAATTCGCTTTAAGCAATAACCATGCGGCGCTATACGGCGAAATAAAAGAACTCAGAAATGTAGTTTCACGGCTCCGCGGATCCGGCTCGTTAATCATGCGAAGTATATCCCGCACTTTGCAGTCATTATTCTATCGAAGAACGATTTTGTTGTTGATTTTCCGCGATGCTGTTGTGCAAGTAAGCGCGCGCAATATCCTGTAGATTACAGTTTCCTAATTTACATGCTGTCTGCTGTCTCGCGGTTGATCGTTTCCATCAGCCGTGTATGCACATTAGAAATTGAAATATGAAGAATTCAGCAAATAAAGGATACGAGAGAAGGATATATGTATGCGAGAAGAGAGAAAGATCAGGTTTGCGTGTTGTTATATAGCGTGATACAAAATCGTCGGAGCTGTCTTCTCGCTGGGGGTTTTTTTTTTTTTAAACTCCCGCTTTAAACTCACCGCCCGGGAATCATATAATCGGTCGAAATGGAATTGTTCGCAACACGGCAACGTGTCAACCGATGATTTCCCGCCTCGACGATCTTACTCAGAAGCCGGGGCCTCTCGAGATCCCCCGTTTTGCTCGCTTTTTCCGCACCACCTTTTTCCGTGAACGCCGCGAGCGGAACCCCAAATTATGTGTTCTATTCACCGGTTCGTGTATCTATCTGGCTGACGTGCGAGAAGAATGAATCAGACAAAACTCTAGTCGGCTTCCCGAGTGAAGGTGCGGTCGATGCGACAAAAGATTACGCGTCTCTCCACTTCCAGAAAGATTCTTATCCTTCCTTTTAGATTCCGCTTCTAGAGGCTTCTCTCTTTCTCTCTCCTTCTCTCTCCTTCTCTCCTAATCCCTGCCGATCTGCCTGGCGAGCGGTGGACAGGACGGAATCATGTCGGCGACCTCGCAAGGTCCCGCCAAGGTCGAACGTTGAGCTCCGTCAGCAGATCTTCTCTCGAGAAGAGATGCTGATCTCTACACCGACTGGCGCGATCGCCTCTAACATTCATCTGCCACTGTTATACTGTTGGGCGCATCGACTTTGTGACTCATTTATGGACGAATAAACCTGACACACTTCACGTATCCTTTGTGCAGCTCAAGGATTCGCGTGTCAGGAGTTAAGTCGGGCTTGAGACTGTCTCGATGATTCGCGACGAATAGCACAAAAACAAAAAGTTGACGAAATAGACGGCTGCATTAGCAGACTGATAATCCGCGAGAGAATCTGATGCTCTAAGCTCGAAATAGAAGCTTCAAAAAAATCGCGAACAAAAATGGATGCTTTTAACAGGAAGTGAAGATATTGCTGTTACATTTTTTTCTCCGGTTGTGTATATTTTTAGAAACATCAGATATATTTTCGCGCGCATTTATCGGAGCATGTTTATTTGATCGAGCGAACAGAGCTTGACAGAGCGCGAAACGAGTTATGTTCATTAAGCAGGTGACGGTCACATGATTCTGACGTGCCGGGGAAGCTTTCTGAATTAAATTCTTTTTCATCTTCTTTCCACTCCCAGCGTTTATAGCGACGATCGCGCGCGAATCATTGGTTCGAAACGGTCGTTCCTCGTAAAATTTATCTCACCGCCATCTGGTTCAGTGGCAACCGGAACAAGCCGGGATGGAATCTAGAATATGGATATCGTAATCGAATGGCCGACCATCGTTCTGGCGCCGTTTTATTAAATCTCCTGTTTGCGGCGCGGTAAAGCGCAAACCGACGAGCAAACCAGTTTACAGATAACTTAACAGGCTTTACGTATGTGCGGTGATCTCTTCCTCTGTCTATCTCCCTCCTATTTACCCTTTCTTTGCAAATCGAACGTTTCCCTTATCGGCTGAAAAATGGCCAAGGACGGCGCGTATCTCATCTTCTTCGTGTGTACATCGTGCGTTTGTGCTCACACACCGACGTGTGTGTGTGCAAACGAGGGTCTCAGTTCGTTTCTTCAGTTCGTTCACACGACGGCGGAGATGAGGCGACACAGCCTCCCGTAACGTGTTCTCGGCGCCAGGCGCCTGTCAGCGATTCCCTCTACTACGGCGGCGGTAGCCTCTTCGCGTGCACGAGCTGAGAAACGATCGCGCGTCGTCGTTAAATTCCTCGCTGTGTTGCATAAACTTGCTTATCTCCTTTGATGAGCTTAACTGAGCGAGTCTCTCATTGCGAAAGGATTTATCTAAACTGAAAAAGAGAGAAATCAAATTGTTATATCTTGCCCGAAAAAAAAAAAAAAAAACCAATTGATTTAATTGAACCAATTAATGTGATATGACCGTAAAATAAATGTATTCGAAAGAAAGACATTTCTATCAGCGGAAATTAACTTAAAAGTTAATGAACGTAATATGTGTGTGTGTGTGTGTGTGTATACATATAATCGCGGAGCTCTCTAAAATAATTGAAGTCGTTGAACCGTTGCCGCGAGGTAGATATGCACTATGTTAATAGTATGGTAATGCGACACGAGCGGAGATATTACGCGCTGGAAAATGCGCGCGCGCACCGATAAAATGACTAATAAAATGACGATTACGCCGGGCTCTGGCCTAATGAGGAGAACCCATTAATCTACTGGCGTGATTAGCGCGATGTAAACGGCGCGCGCGCGCGAAGGTCGACGGCGTGAATTCACCTATGCCCGATTATTTACGGGCGCGCTCGTAGCTCATCGTCTTTACCTCCGGGCGGTCAGCGCACGTCGTTCTCAAGGCATTACCGCGGGGTCGCGCGGTGCTAAATTCATTGCGCAACCTTGTATCTTTCAGCTCGAAATCGCATCGGCGGTGGAGCTTGCTCTGAGCTTTGAGCACGCAGATGGGAGAAAGAGACGAGTGGTTCGAACAGAAGTGGAAATTTGAGAATATCTCATTTTCTTTATGGTCTCTGAGATTATTTGATCAATTGCTTGATCAATTGCTCTGGATTGGCACCGCGTTGTCTATTTGACAATTATCGGGCAATATTAGCAAAGAACATATTTTCTATCGAATCGATATCGCAGAAGTCACACGGTATTTTGCGTCGCGTGGAAAAGTAGAATTCACACGTGAACTTCAAGCTGAACTTTCAGCAGTTTGGTGTATCTCTAGATACGTAATAAGCTGTTAACGAGCATGGAGGTGTAATGCGCGATAAATGCGGGTGGAACGCGGTAGCGAGGATTGAAACGTTAAACCGCAGAACAAGCACGCGCGCGGTTCTACGCACGGGGCCGTTCGTATAGCGAGCGCGCACACGCTGCTTAAAATAAAGATAACGTAAAACAGAGCCGAGATATTCGCGGTCATTAAAATTATCTTGCATTTTGTACGCGAACCCCGTTGTGCTTCGCATTATAGCTACATTTAACGATACATAACGCTCTCTTGTCGGCTATTAAGACGTGATTATCCGTAGACAATAGTCTTTTCATATTTCTCTAGTCGTCAGCGCGAGGGAATACACGTTAATAATCGAATTAACGAGTGCGTATATGTGTGTGTCTGTGATATATATATATATATACATATCATGTGATTTACTGGGCACAAAAGTAACGATTCACTCGTCAAAAACAACGGTATCTACGGATACGAGCGATCGGTTATTACTGTCTTTACCGTTAAACACTTAAGGACCTCAACAACTCTCGAAACAACTGTCAAAAGAAAGATCATTTTCGAATGCCTGAATAATTATAATAACGGCCACTAAAAACGCAACAAGTTCTCCCATAAAAGAAAATTGAAGATAATATGTAAGGATAGCAAATAAAAAAAATAAGAAAAAAAAAAAAACAGATACTCGGAAGTACGACGACGTAACGTAAGTATATATTATCTTCGAAGATACACTTCTCGCTTGCTTTTTCTTCGAGGGTTACTGTTTTCTTTGGAACTGGCAGAAAAAAATGTCTCATGAAAATGCAATATCCCGCGGATGGAGCAGCGCGAATTCAGCGAATTAGAGGGGGCGCGGTGTCTGCTAGAATCGTTCGTAATCGAATCAGCTCTGCGAGCAGCTCGCTAACTCGATTCCGTCCGTAATCGCGTTAATATTGGTCCGTAATATTGGTCCGGGAAACAGGAAGGCCGAGCTTACCCACCGGCTTCATTAACAGAGAGAGAGAGAGAGAGCAGCGGGCGCGCGCGCGCTTGATTCTCGCGCGGGATCTCGCGCTGTCGCGTTTTACTTAAGTTAGTTAAGGATCTCGATAAGAGAGGAAGCGTATGTGTATCCTTTGCGGAGTTCGTTGGCCTTTCCTTGCCTTTCGAGTGTTGTACTGTTTCAACACGAGAGTTTTCAATGGAAAAGAAAACGCACCACCTCGTGCCTCGTTCGTTTACTTTATCTCGTCAACAATGTCGCGTTGACGATAGTTATAGATGTAATTGAATTTCCACCTTGTCTCGCCGAGATAGTCACGGTCGTATACATCGCGTCTATTTGCGGATTAACGATAGCAGTTAAATCGCGTGAAAGACAAGGAAGTCGACGCAGGATGATACGCTCACTTTCGCTAATGATCGCAGTGGCAATTACTTGGAGCCTCTCCTCTGTAAATCTTCTCTAACTAATTATCTTTTACACTCCCGACTCCTCGAGGAGACGACCACACGTGCTCTCTCTCTTTCTCTCTTTCTTTTTTCTTTCTTTCTTTCTTTCTTTCTTTCTCTCTTTCTCTCTTTCTCTCTTTCTCTCTTTCTCTCTCTCTCTCTCTCTCTCTCTCTTTCTCGAAGTGACCTCGCGGTTAAATGCTAATTATTATCCTTGTCTGCGATAAATTAAACTGCCAGAGAGTCCACCTTCGAATATGGCTCTCGTGTGCATGCATGCCGCTTGATGGAGAACGGCATGGGAGGATGGCACGGTCGGTCGGTGCGCTGCCCTCCCGCTTGTTAGATTTGTGTTATCCTTCCATTCTGCAAGCGAGTTAATTCGCGTCACGAAAAATCACGCCCTTACTCGCGCGTGAGCGGAATGTTCGGGCGCCTTTGGAGAGTCGCCGCCAACTTCTACGGCAAACGAAAAATAGGAACGACTAATGAATATGAAGTTTATCTGCGCACGTCGTCTAGGTTTTGCACGGTCCTTTTCTCTTTCTCCGAATGCTGTCATTTACCATAATCTGCATGCTCAATTATTTTAGAGTTGTATTTACAAATCTTTTTTGTTTTTGGAAAATATAATTTTTTTTACAATAAGTAAAATTATCAGAGAAGGGATTTCCATATATTTAGCCTGTTGCTATTATTCGTTTTCAAGAGTAAACGCCAGTAGTCTCGACAAGTGGTGTTCTTGCGCGAGTCCATTACACCATCGTTAGCAACGCTCATCTAATTAGCTTCGCTATAGTCCGCTAATAAAGACGCACAAGGGAACGAACGGTTGTTCGCCGAAGTATATGTATACTCGCACGAAAGAGAAAGAAAGAGAGAGAGAGAGAGTATTCGTAGTATTCGCGATGTAGCGCAAAACTCGTGCGCTTCCGATGGTTTTAGAACTCGAGGATAACAGAAGAGTAGGACGCGAAATTGATAAAGTTTATTTCCTCTGAGGAAGAGTTAGAATGATATTCGAAATATATCTTCCGTGTTACTGCAAATTAAACTTCCCTCGTAGGTGGTATCGTCATCTTTCTTCCGAGAGTATTCTCTCTCCCTTCCGTCGAAAAGGATCGATTTTGTTAGATCGCACTGCTGGATTCTCTTCGAGGAAATCGCTCCAGGAAACGGCCTGGAAATGATTCCGGGCCGGGAGGCAGAAGTGCAAGAAGGTCGCGGCATGACCTTCGCTCTTTCGAATCCGCCGGGAGCCACATCCCGTCACGTAGCTTCGATATGACGCGTAATGACAGCCCCGACGAGAGGTGCGCATCGGCCGCCAATGGCGAATCCGGTCGCGACGCCGAATGAATTGCGCATCGGCGCGCACCAATCGGCCATCATCATCATCATCATCATCATCATCGTCGTCGTCATCATCATCATCATCATCATTATAATCATCATCATCATCATCATCATCATCATCACCGAAACGTGATCGCTACCGGCATTAGCTTACGCGCTCTTCTCTCTTCCGACGCACAACAATCATCACCAATTTGCTATCCAGATATTGCCGCGCGTACCAGGAGAGAAAGGATACACCCTCTCGCGCATTCTTTCCTCCTGCGAGTTGGTGCTCGTAATCTCGAAATGGTGTTTCCCGACGATATCTGACAATTCCCGACGGTGCTTCGCGAGAGATAAAAACTATTTCAAGGAAGTTTTTACGACTTTTGTAAAAAATACGGTTCAAGTTTTTATTTTCAGGATGTGTATAAAGGAAGATGCGATACAAATCGCGAGGGAAAGAGAATATTTACTTTGTACAGTCAGAAAACTTTAGACTTTAAACTTATTACAGTTTCTTTATACGGAGTAAAAATTATGTAAAGTAATAATTGTTGAAACATTTTGTATCGTACGTTTAACTTTCTGGGAGATATTTTTATCTTTTTCGTTTTACATTTGCGCGTTTCTTTTGCGGAGTTGTAATCAGAAGCTTTATATTCTACACAAAAAAATGTTGATTTTGACTTGCAGATTCACAAATGGAGCAAGGGTATAGATCGGAGGTGCAAGAACGAGCGCTTGTCGTATCTCTGCAGATGTTCAGCCTCATCCTGGAACGCGGTGTATCTCTGCTGAAAGCTCAACTAGACAGCGGGCAGGAGCCGAGACTGGTGGTCGGCGAGGATCTGCAAGTGCTCCTACCGGCCATTAAGGTACCTTTCCCTCTTCTCTCCGTCATCGTCGGGCAATGCGTATCGGTCGAGCGAAGTCTTAATTGCGTTTCGCGACGCGGGTCGGCGAACGTAAGTCAATTTCCGAGTCGAAACGTTCGCTCGATCACGTCCATCGTTCGTGGCGCTTGCCATTACGGGATAATTATAAGATCTGGAGCAGTGCCTGCCAACCTTTCAACTTCTTCCTTGGGACCAAGGTTCAACGTTTTCAGATCCGATAGATGGAATAAACGAGTGTTTGCAAAAAAAAAAAATTCTATTCCCGACTGTTTTTATTCGCTTCTGTTTTCCTCGAGATAATTTATAGCGATCTATCAGAGTTGACTGTCACTGGTCCACGACGCGATTGCAACCAATCTGGAAGACGCCGGTTTTTTCACGCGCGTAAACCGGCGGAGAATTTATGAAGCTCCGCGAAAGTTTGACGCCCACGCAAGATCTGCTGGTGGCTAATGTGTCAGATCAAGAATCCGATCGTATCGCTATACTTATTATGCAACTCAACGTTCGCGCTTAATGCATCCCCATAGGTGAGATGCGCGCATGCGCGCGCTTTATCGATTAAAGGAATACGATAGTATCTCGAAGCTATCGGTTATTCTCATTTAAATCTATAATCCGCATTAAAGATCGCGAAGCGGAGATATGATAGTCGCTGGTGAGCACGAGATCCGGAATGTAATTAACAATTCGCTAAACGTAAACGATCTCGCCTAAGACGACTCTTGTTTTTCTAATCATTTTAAAGGCGGAAATATAAATGTTTTAGTGTAAAAAGCACGGGATGATTGTGTTTTAACACAATCTCCCCGGACCGCTGAATCGCGTTGATTAACAATCGATTTTTTTGTTGTATTCCGGTTATAAAGGAATATATTTTGTTAATGCTAACGTAGATAATGTAGAGCGCGTCTCGCAAGAATTGTATTACTCATCTTCTCGGCTAACGAGAAAAGAGACTCGAGAAAAAAATGAAACAATGATTACTATCGGAATGCGAGCTGATACAAGGAATAATAGCCAGACTCGCGCTTGCGACTGAGGTGAGACCATTAATATTGCCGATAAAGTAGACGCGATACAAGGCCGCTGGAATACGTTTTACTTTATGAGGATGGATGGACGTGCCCGATGAAAAAAGCACCTCGCGCGAGAGTGTCTATAAATAGCGAAGTACTTTTGTGCGCTCTCACCGACTGCCAAAGACTTGACAAGTTCGTGCAAATGAGACGAAGAAATAAAAGTGTATCGAACAAAATATATACTATGGTACTTGACAGGAAAACAAATAATGTGTTCGAAAGTAGCATTAACTTTGAAAAAAAACAAACAAACATTATTTATTTCTATCTAATTTTTTTCACATGCAATTGCTGTGTAACTAATGTTCATAAACAATGTATGTGTGTTCATAAATAATCGCAATGTTGTTTTTCCGTCAGATCTTTCTCACGTTGGAAAGCAAATTTTCCAAAAAAATACGCGCTGCTATTCGACAATAATCGAGTCCTTATTTATTTTCTCATTTATTTGCAGATCTGGTGCGACTGGATGCTCTGCCACAGCACCGTTTGGAATCCCCCGCCGTCTTGCACGGATTACAGAGTCGGGTAAGTTTTCTTGTTAAGCTCGATAAATCAAATGAAATCATTATACACGCGATCTTTAATCGCAGTAATCCCTGAGGCGCGGCGCGTCTAATCTCTTTATATTGTTTCGCAAACGTCGAGCGAGTTTTCGTTTGGCTTTGCGGATCGCACCGGATTAATAACAAACTTAACGTTGCGTGCGTTAACTGCCGCGTCGCGAAGTCATCGTGTGTTGGAGGGATTAAGGACGAACGTAATAGACGCCAGCGGTGAAAATGAATGTCGCGCACATGCTCGCGCGTATCAGCCATCGTACATATGCGGCGAGAATGCTCGATATAGGTATTATCTTGAACTCTCCGATACTGCGGTTTTGCGGTCTGCGGTCTCTGAATCGGAACATCGGTTTCCAGTCGAGCTAGCGCGACAATCGCGAAGAACTCGTGCTAGATAAAAATGCGCATTTGTCGTTTACGTACGTATGTATGCGAATGAGTGGAAAAATCACTGAAGTATTTGACATCTGAAGTTCAAAATATGAGTTAATTAATACTACGTGAATATAAGGAAATTTTGATAATATAGCTTGGGAGTAATTGTAGTGTCTCTTTGTTCTTATCGTAACGCGCAACCTTCTGCACTTACGTAGATTCTGAAATCGATTCTTTCCGTAATTTGGAAAGTTTTTTTATTCTTCAAACGAGAATATTTTAAAGAAGGATATTAAATTCGGAAATCATTATTATTCGATCGTCTTCGGCTTTGAAATTTTAGCTATCTTCGGTACACGAGCGAGGCATTATATAGCACGTAGCGCAATCAATGTGCTTTCCGGCCTTAAAATAACTTAAATTCTAGAAGCAAGGGATCTTCATAAGCTCGCAAAACGCTAAAGACCGTGAACTAACCATATTTGATTATCGTATCGAGGTAAATTATAATAATCGGCCTTAGCTGAAGACGCCTCGGGCGCTTTGTCTTTCGTTTCTTCTTATATGTGACCACAACTTTGAACTTGAGCCGCCATCACTTCTTTTTTTTTAACAAAAGGACACAAGTCAAGAAAAGAACAGCAAATTAGCAACAAAAGAACATTACGTTCTTGTATATCTTTTGCTGTTTATCCGATTGATCGTGCTAACTTAATAGACATGAGCTATTCGAGAACCGATATCTCACAGGAGGGGGAGAGGTGATGGAAGTGAGCGTGGCGTAGGTCACGGTCAACCGCTGCATCGTATCGAGGCTCGATCTCTCAAGTCGCGAACGCGAGCCGTGCGCAGGTTTCTCGCGGCACTATTTCTAGCACGCTTCTTCGCGTTGTCGTTGTGGTCGCGAATGCATAAGTTACTGTCCCGCTTTAATTATTACCGCATCGGTTCTAATTTCAAGGGAGAATTTCGCGCAATGTGTACGCGCGGGGGGTGGTGGTCCACATTCCGCTTTTGTCAAACGGATTAATCCTCTCGGACCGGAGCCGTTGTAATGAGAAAGAAAGAGGGATGGAAAGGAAGAAGGAGGAAGGAGGGGAGATTTGTAGGGTGGCTTTTGCCAACTTGCGCGCCGCATTCGAACCCCGGCTACGTCGCAGCTGCGCGAGGCGACTATTAATTCAAGTTGACACTTGAGGTGTTTTGAATTATGGCTGTTGTATCGGACTATTAATTTTCCCGCGCGGGATGATGCCTCGGCGAATCGCGCGCGGTGTGAGAAACTCGCAGGTAAAGACGTTCGCAACACCCACGGCGATCGGACGACGTTCCCGTGGCGCGACACGTGTTTGCGATTGTAACATTCCACTCTGTTTCTAATTCACAATTCTCGCGGCATAAACCGCTACTGCAGTTTGGTCGGCGAGTTTTCGAAAAAAGGGTAAAAGAATGAATATATTAGCTAGTCAATGATAAAATACAGAAGATTAAAAAAAGCATTTACATTATAAATTACTTTGTATTTTATAAATAGAATTGCGATCATATGTCGCAGAGAGAAGTGCGTACAAATTATTACTAACTACTGAAGGTCGTTAAAAAAAATTGTTCCAAAACAAGATTAGAATCACGGATTTTAATATATAGGTGCCAAAGTTACGAAACTCCCGACTGCTATGTATATTTGATGAGATCGACCCATCATTCAATTTTATCCGATGATTTTCTGCTTGCCGTACTTTACCGGGGATATAATAGATTTTGATTCGAGCTTCACTTTTTCGCACGCGGACACGGGATCCCTCCGAATTTTGCCAGCGTGTCTCGCGCTGAGTCACGCCGCTAAATAAGGGACGCGAGAGCAGATGACCGTCGGGAAATCCCGACGCCCTGCCGTGTGTTCAAGGGCCAGGAGTTTCACAAAGGACCGGGTCGACGCGTTTCGAATTGATCATTCGCGAGCGTGAGCGAATTCGTGCGCGCTCGCAGAGAAACGCGCGACGAAAAGAAGAGAGAAAGAGCGCGCGCCGTTCATCTTATCGACGCACGGCGCGTCGTCGCTTCTCGGCGCGAGTTTCGCTAATGAGATAAAATAAAAGAAGAATAAGAGAGCGAGAGAAAAGAGCGCAGAGAGTCACGCTTGTCCGACTGATGCAATCTACCGTCCATTAAACGAGCCTCAAGGCTCTCTCCCTTCCCCCATCTCTCTTCCCGTCTCTGTTTCTCTTTCTTGCCAACGTCTTGCTCTCGAGAAAACGCGCGCGCTTCTTTGCGTAACCAACGTAGCCATCATCCCGCGCTAGGATAGCTTAATTATTGTTGCTCGTTGGTGATTAACAATTATTATGAGTCAAGCGTTTCCTTGGCAAGGACGCCACGTAACGCGCGAGACGCGATTCTCTCATCTCGATTTTGAAACATCGTCGTCGTCGTCGTCGTCGTCGCGTTAGAGCAACTAAAAGCGGCGATTCTCTCAACGCGAACATCGCGGGACATCGCGACGCGAGTTCCAAGCGCGATTAACCGATGACCTTTAACGACACCGGCCGATTAATCGCGGAGGGAAAGCACGAGCGGCACGCGCACTTTTGCCGCGTCGTCGCGAAATTAAGCGATCAGTTAAGTCCCTTCGCGATCTTCGCGTAGTCCTCTATATCTTCTCGAAGTTCGACTGTAGTCGCATTGCTGCTTTTATTGCGCTGTGTTATTACTTGCTACACAATATGATTATTTACCGAAATAAATTATCTGGTAAGAAACTACAAGGACAACGAATCGCCGCAAGATTACTTTTACAAGTTCGAAGTTCGTTAATGTGAACCTGAAGACGATTACAGATAAAAAATTGCAGATATTATAGCTGAGGATAATTGCTCCGAGTGTCTGCTCGGATGCGAGATCCTAGACTCGGGAGTAAGAAGAAATTAATTGAGCAAACGACTTTGGTTTTACAGTAACACGGAAATGGGGAATGGAAACGTATGTCCCCGCCGCTGGTGGATCATTAATAACGTCGGCGGAACAAGCCGCCGCCGCCGCCGCCGCCGGTCGTACCGAAGTACATTAAATATAAATCCATGATCTATTATTATTATCCAGCGCGTGCATTACGTGGCCGTCTCTTTTCCTCCCTCTTTCTCAGCTGCTGCTGCTGCTGCTGTAGCAGCAATATGTAATTCTCGACATTGGGGGAATAAATAGCCGCGCGGGGATATATCATGTTCACGCGAAAACTCGCGTCCACCTCGTCTTATTCGTGCCACAAATGGTCAGATATAAATTTCATTAGTCGCTCGTTTTTCAATCCACGCGTCTTGGATTTATATCTCACCGTGAATATGCGAAATCGCGCACGTCCCACGCCACGAAGGCGTGCGAAAATTCAACGCGCGTCGTGACCGTTTCGGGTGCCTCGCGAAATCTCGGAAATATCCCGATGCACTTTCGTGCTGCGCATCGAAACGTGTAATGGTTTTGGGCAAGAAAAAACAGAATTTCATCGGGCGCCTGTTATTGGGTCTTTTCCCGTCTCGGTTGTATGCGGTAATTTTAACTTGCGGCGAGGGAATTCTGTCGCGTGACGAATGTGATCTAGAACCGAAATTATTTAGTATTTACCTCATGTCAAGTACCAGCATATAGCCGGTAGCGAAGGAAATCAAGTTGCAAATTAACCAGTTTTTTCATAAAAAAGCAAATGTTTGAGCAAGTGTTGTTTACACAGCCGGCAGCTGGGCAAGTTTTCGGGCATTTACGCCGTCACTCTTACAAAAACAATAATGAGGAATCTGAAACCCGTAAAAAATTAGCTCTCCCTCCCAGAATATTACCCCAAGATACGTGTAAGAAGTTCGTCGGCCTCGGCGGCGCCACGGTGGCGCTTGGATAACGTTAGAGGTCCGGTATGAAAAATATATACTTTTTTTTTTATTAATTGAGAATTCTGACCATTCCAAAAATTACAAATCACTGATTCAATCCTTTGAGATCGTGCCGAGCGAACTTCTGAATTCGATCTCATTGAATTCCCGTCTTGTTCACCTTCAAATTATGTTATTAGAAGGATGATTTAGTCCTTCTGAGAATTTTGCCAAATCACCGTAGGATCTTCAGCCACGTGACGCAGAAGAGCCGCAAGCGATTCTTTCGGCCTCTCGTCACACTCTTAAATCAATGTTATGACGAATTTTAGCGCGATGAAACTTTATATATTCCGAACTTCTTGTTTGTTACACAGCCCGCCCGGAGACGCATGGAGCAGACTGGCGACGATGGTGAACCTCTTGGAGAAACTAAATTACAGCAGGACAACTTTGATTCAGAGCAAGGATGCCGAGGGTCGCGAAGAAGGTAAGAATTCAACAGTATTTCTCGAACTTTTTTTTTTGTATCTAGAAAACAATTTTCGCAGACTTTGCCTTTGATTATAAAATTCTGCTGACTCATAACAATCCGTTTTCGACGATAAAATGTCTAATCATCGATTCGCGCTCGCGAACGATTGACTCGGCGATCTGTCAGTCAGACCTGGACCAGACTTAATCGAAAAAGCTGCATTTCTCGTAGTCTACGAAGTCGGTGCCCGGTCTGTTGACCCGTAGGTAGCGACGGTTGCGTAACGGTGAATACGTTCGACATGACCACTGCAGTGCCATTCTCTTTGCGGCCATTTAGTAGCGTGTGGCCAATGGTCTTTCAACGTGCGTGCAAGCCACATCGCCACTATATGTTCGCCGCGCGCATGTTATGAATACACAAATTGCATTGCCCCGGAGCTCATTCACGTGTAGACCTCACCGCGACTCCGGTGACTTCCGCCAATTTTTTGGTGATCGTCACGCGCATAGTCGCATCACCGCTTGCTCGATTATATTCATCAAACTGTGCGCACAGTTTCAGGATTAACATTTAGTTTATCGGTTTTTTTCAAATCATTCTTTCAAGAGAGTAAACTTAAAATTTTTTTTGACACATATTTAATTTGGAAAAAAAGAGATTCATTTTACATTGACACTTTACTAAGAAAAATAAAAGTGTTTACATAATGTCATATTTAAAATTTTTTGCGCGCAACGTAAATAAATCAGGGTTCGATCATCATTTCTTCTAGCAGCTATTCACAATCGTTGGCAAAGACCTTGGAAGAACAACTGGTCGCGCGAATGCCTACTTGAGTTAAACACGACGAGATTTTTATATTTTCCCCTCCAGATCGCTAGACACGATCGCGAGTTCTATCTCGAACTGGGTCTTCCAACGGGTCCGTTCGCCTGGAAACTAGCGTTCTAGTTTCGCGGCGTGTCCTTGCTCGCGGTACACTTACCTCTAAATCGAGTATGTACGTACGTAGAAGTGCGCGTTACTCATAGCGAATATCGCTCTACGCGCGCGTCGGTGATCACATGGCTGACTAGAATTGATAAGATTGCCAAGTCCCCAAGTCACACGAGAAATTGAAATTTTTTCGCTAACGCCTGTTTCTCCAAATCGTTGACGGGATAGAACTTTTATTGGTTATTGTAATTATTGAATACAAATGGATTTTACTCTCATTGATCATTTTTACGAACAAAGAACCGTTCGAGGAATGTTGATATCTTTGATTATCGTATTCGCGCGCAATTATTTTTAAATTTTGTCTCAGAATATAATTTCAGTGTGTTGCAAGTTATTATCGCATCTAAGTCCGCGTTACGTTATCAAAAAAACTTAAGTTGCCAAACACGAAAAGCGACGAGTTGGTAGAATGCGATCACATTTGACCGATTCTAAATCGCATTGCATTTTCATCTGAGCTCTTTTTGCAATACGTGATACGCATCTTTGCGCGTCGTTCGCCTGAATTTAGGGTCAACCTATCGCATACCGTTGAAAGCTCAGATTTGACACAATAAACGTAACTTGAGCGACATTACGCATGTGTATATGCGCGAGGTGTTACCGAATCTTCGCGTTTTTTTTCAGAATTAGAACTTGTTAAACTGCCAGAAGATATCACGTTGGCGGGTTTTACTCCTCTTATGCTTAACCCTCAGGATCCTTGCTACGTGGAAAAAACAGAGGACATGGTGAGTTTTATAGCGCGTTAATTATTTATAAGTCATTTAAGAGCGTTACGTTGACGTGTATACTCAGAAGGAGTCTATACATTCTTGATAAAAATAAGTTTTAAAAGACGAGTTTGTTTAAACTTAAGAGGACATTTATGTTCCGAGAAAAATTCTAAGTTCTGGAAAGAACTTTATTATGTCCGGGAATATCCGCGTTTCTCGCTCGACGTTTACAGCTAAAACGAACTCGGGACGCGTTTTCAGGAAGTGGCTCAGGTGTGTCTCAGGATAAGCAAGATCCTTTTCTTCGGTCAAGTGTTCTTGTGCGGCTTGGAGACACCGGTACTGAAGCTGCAAAAGAGCGAGACCGGTGTTAACGAATACGTTTCCGTGGTCGAGGCCTCGAGCACGAGTTCACCGAGTTCGCCGCCGACACAGGTAACTATCGTAAATCTCTGGCTCTCCGGAGAAAACGCACAAAGTACAGTCCGCTTAGAGCTGTATTTGGAATTTGTTTCCTCTCTCCCGAAAAAACAGCGACAACTGAAAGAGAGTCGCTGTACTTACAGACTCAAAATTATTCTTAATTCTTTCAACAAAATGTATTTCACGTACAATCGAAAAATTTAATATGGAAATTTATATAAATATTGTTTTATTATTTTATTGATTTATTGTTTTATTGTTTTATTGTTTTTATTAATTTATTATTTCAAAACACAATTCGGAGCAGAACTGGAGATTAAGAATGTCTTTTTCGAAATTTTCAATCAGATTGCTAGTACGGGTATTATCCAAGGAACGGAATTAATTCACTTGCAGAGCGATTCAGAACTTCTGGTAGAGAGTTACAGCGAAGGAGAAGAAGAATCGGTCTCCACATTGAGAAGATTACCCTCGTGCAGTAATATGCCCGACGATATGACAGCTCCCGTGGCGGCGGTTGAGATACGGTCGCTGATCGAAAGGAAAGAGGAACTGGAGAGACGACAGCGGAAACAAGATCGGCATCGACAGCGAGTACAGGTGAGCATAAAAGCATATATTTCATATTATATTTATATTCTACGGATACGCGTTGTCATACACGTGTCATACACATCGTCGGCATCAGATTCGCGAAATTTTCGTGAACATGGCAAATCTGTCGCATAGCTTGCGCTAGGCAAGAGATGCTATGAGCGGCGTTCGAGTGCGCGCAGGATCGATGAGGAATCTCGCCGCTTCCAAATTTAGCTTGCACCGCGCGCAATCTTCCGCCGATAGAGACGTCGTTCGCGAATATCTGCGCCGAATGATTACCCAACCGCGCAATACTGGTCTAACCACCGATCTCCATCACGCGCTTCTCTTCCCTTCTCCTCGCTTTCGCGTCTTCTCGCCTCGAGACGGCCGACAAAGTATCGGCCAAACGCCATTTATCGTGACTAAGTCGAACTAAATCAAGAGATTACAACGCTGCTTCCTTCGCGAAAGAAGCCAGCGGAGATTCTTTCGCATTCCTCTACCCTTCAAATGCACCCTATCCTTTTCCCAGCCCCGTGTTCGTTCTTTTATTTCGAACGCGCGATCCTCTTTCACCGTAGACTCTCTCTCCGCACAGCACGCAAGCCCACGTTTTTATTTACGGCATCAAAACTCCTCCTTTTTGCATATTTATTATCTTACTCCGGCTTGGGGCCGGATTTTGTGCATACTATGGTTGGCCGCGCTTACTCCTTATCCTCTTCTCGGTATCTTCTGGAAGAAAAAGAAGGAACAAAGGGAAGAAGTGGACTGACCAGAGGTTCTATACGCGCGCGCGATTGTGTTGTTTTCTCTTTTTTTTTTTGCAGCTCGATTTTTTCGCGTGAATGTAAATTTCATTTTTAAGCGTATAAAAACGAATAATTGACGTTTATTTATTTATTTATTTATTTTTTGACAAAAAAAATCACTATCGGGAAAGATGATATTTCTAGATATGTCAATAAATTGAAAAAATCGCGATGTACATTTCACACTGCCGGTGCTATGACAAGAATCTATCAAATCCGTGCGCTTCGGGATATCTTCTCGATTTACATCTCTAGCATCGAAGAGAAAATCTACGGGAGCGAACGATCGGCCACGAAATTCGCTTCGTCTTATCCGGAGTTTATCGGGCTTTCCCACGCCATTCGAGAAGGCGCGATATAAATTTCACCGGTATCTCTTGAATTTTTCGAGCGCGCACTTTTATCACGCGGAGCGAAACTGCAGGCGAAACACGGACCTCGGTCCCGTAACTCTCAGGCGTGGAATTGTTTCGAGGATAAAGTTCGGCGGAAGGACCGGTGTGACCCCGTCGAAATAAATAGCGGCGATATCGTAGCCGTCGGTAGTTTGTTCGACAGCGTGCGATGCAGTTTTATCGTAGGTCGTGTTTCTCCACTGTCTCTCTCTCCTCTCGATATTCCATTGCTTTTTGTACCGGAACTTTTTCGCGTCAAATCGGTTTTTCCTTTTGCAAGGCGTTTGGCGACGCGCGATAACAAGTGCGCGGAGAATTTCGTTCCCGCGAACCCACACACGACGGATAAGATTGTTTTTGCCTTTCGATGTATAAATAAGGTTTTGCACGATACGCGTACATCTAGAGTCTGATTTCTCTGGTGAAAATTTATAACGCGATAAACTCGTGCGTTTGCACGTGTAATTGGAATATTATAGTCGCGAGTCGCAACCACACGTGTAAAAGTGGTGTCTGGAAACTCGCATGAGGGGTCAATTTTGACGCCTGAATGAACCTGCCTCGGAATGTAGACCAATTCTGTTGTATACGCGTACATCTCGGAACCAGTTTTTTTCGCGAATAACGGTGAACCTGAATTATGCCACTCTCGCGAGTTGAGTGAATTGCGGTTTGCATATTCCGCAAAGCGCAATGGAAATTGCTTTAACGCAAATTAGTCCGGGTGAGAGACACTGCGCTTAATTGGACGGCGAACTTTCGCGCGACGGTGAATATCGCGAACCGGTTGAACCGTAAACTCCGAAACCGAGCGGCTTGTCCAAAGAAAGCGGAGATAAGGTGTTTTAATTTTACCGTATTTCGGATCCAACAATTCCGCCCGAAATCGTATTTTCGAGGCAGACAGGTACCGTTTTCTATCTTCATTATTTCACGCGGGCATGTCTTGTTAAGAAGCAGACTGATATTTTTCGGTGAAGAGAAATTAATTGATTAGCAACTTTTCGCTGCTTTTAATTAGTTCCTTAATATTGGGTCCAGAAATTGCACGATAATAATCGAGTTAGTAATGAAAGTGAAAAATTACGTAGGTAAATATGTAATTTAAATGGAAAAAAAATTCCGCGAAAGATCGTTTACTTAATGTCGAGAGAATCCGCAATAAATAAATTCTTTGCTCGATGTCGGGAGATAAAATATCGATTAGGAAGAGCTAATTCCATACATAAATCTGTTTTTATATTTATCCTGACTCTCAACCTAGATTTTTATAGCGTCTGTAATTATACATTCTGGGTCTATAAATGACGATATTTATTGTCAGTCATTGATTTTATCTCGTAATAAAAATTGTGTGTGTGTGTGTGTGTGTGTGTGTGTGTGTGTGTGTGTGTGTGTGTGTGTGTGTGTGTGTGTGTATATTTCTAGTCAGCCGACTAGAAGTAAAAAAATGTTCGTTTTACGCTCGCATGTGACGAACGGCTCGTCGCGTATTTTGCCAATAGCCATGGACAACTTTTTGCGGGGACTTTTTTTTGCCTCCTATTCGTATAATCAAATTCGCATTTCGCTCGCCGCTTGTCACGTGCTATTGCACATCTCTGCCAAGAAGCCACGTAAACCCACGCGTTTGGTCACGTCGATTAAAACGATATTTCTCTCTCGCTGCTAAAGTATGCGAGCGGAAAAAAGAGTGATTAACGAAACAAATAAAAAGTTCACTACCGCGCAAAGACGGCGCCGCAAATTAAATCGATCCGTAGCCCTAATTGCTCACGTTCGGTGATAATAGCGTTATCTGAAACGCGTGCGCGTTGCGTCGAACAACCGGAATGTACATACATCGCAAACTGTAACCGATTAATCCTTCATCTGCATCGCCTCCGTGGTCTTCGGGCGATATTTCCTTTTTTGCGGCGGCGGCGGCGGATCGTCATGCTTGGCCGATGAACCATGGACGACTCACGGTTTCAGGATAACATCGTAATGCGTCTTAACCACGGGTTGTTTCGGTATACGGAGGTTATTTAATAATCCTTCGCGGTTCTGCCGAATCTTTATTTCTCATGAGTAAGATTTTCGCATTTTTTCCCGAGCGTGATTTTAATTATCACTTTGCCAATGTGTGCGTTTTTGTGTGGGGGTAAATATTGGCTTTGAACGTGCAAAATAATCGCAAAAAAGTGTAGGAAGATAACAGTTCACTCGCAATTCACTTTTTTGAAAAATATTAATTTATCATTAATTAATTTCTCACTAATTGCTTGAGGATTTTTTTTTGACACTTTATATGACCGGACTGAAGTCAAAACGCACGTGTTTGCCACGTGAAAAAGAGGTAACATGACATCTTTACACATCGTCGTGTGTTTAGAAATAAAATAGCTTCGACTTACAAGTAACAGGCTTTTGCTGCGCCTGTGTCCCGCTGTTGTGAAATATATCGAACGGATTCGCCTCTCTCGTTGCGGTCGGACGACGAAGATGACCGGGCGCGATCCGGGACGGGGAAAAAAGAACGGAAAGAAGTGCGCGGCGCGATCGCAAGGGCCGAGCTAACGGTAACGCACCGTGATACGAAGGATGCTGCAAGAAGCGATTCATTTCCTCGAGACATTTTTTCACCGCGTGTATCGCGTCTAACGCGTACTGAACCGTGTACCCGAGGCTGCGCCTTAATTTCTATCGTGGGATTGATGCAACACATAATGGAACGAGTTTCAGAGAAACCGGATTCTCGATCCACTTATAAATAATTTTCAAAAACTAGGAAAAAGCTTCGAGAGACGTACAGCACTCGCGGCAACACTCAAAGTAATTGAAAGTGCAATTTATGAACAGAACAAGAAATATAGATAGACATCTCGCGAACTTTGTGTGTACATATACGTAAGGAAAATTTAGTTTGACTAGACAATTCATCTTAATTGAAGATGATTTTTTTTTTTTCAACAAACGAAACGTACGTTTGTTGCATGTCCGTTGAAATCTCTCTTCGGAACTGATGAAATAATCACTTACACACATTTCCATTCCGAAGGGTGCTAATTGCCTACAATCCCCTGTGTACTTACTTCGCGTCAATACCTCGCGATATTCTTTCACACACCCCTCTCGAGTACATAATGCCACGCACTCGCGTGAGTTACTCGCCGATCGCGAGTATCTAAACTGGCTTTATGAGAGTAAGGAGGTGGAAACGGCTTCAACGACCTCTTAACACGCTATTCGCTGCTTCTGCGTGAGAGACTCCTACTTAAAGGTTTATTATACCAATTAAATCTGCTTCATATATGGAGTTCAGCTGCTCTCGGTGCGGATACGAGGGTTATTCTGAAATCTTCATCCTACCCTATTTCTCTCTTCCAAGCGCATTTTTTTTGCTGATTTTATTTAATCTGTTCAACAAGTACGCGTCAAATATTGTTTGATACACTTTGTGTGTATGTTTCTTTCGTGAAAGTTTTTATTTCCCTTTATGATATTCCACGTCTGCGGATATTACACGTGTCTCGACAGCAAACGAAATAAGTAAAATATTGTTTTTTGATTTGACTGTCGAACTGAGTACATTAAAAAGCCTTCAGTGAAGCTTGACTCGATTTTTTTTAATGTGGACTATCATGCTTCAAGTGTGGCTTCTCGTGATGAATGAGAAGGATGAGTGAGAAAGCTTGACTCGCGTGCTTTGAAAAAATGGCGAGGCGATCTCTCACGCTCGACGTTAGTTCATCCGTGAATACGAGAGGGGCGTTTCTCTTCTCGTTCCGCGGTTTTCTTTTTTTCGCTGTTGCAATTGCCGACGAATGTTCGCGCAATTTTTCTGCACGTTTCGACGTGCATATCTAATTAAACAGATCCCAATTTGCAACAATCAAGACCAGTGTTAGTTTCTTGTATGCAAAATTTTTATTTATATGCTCGTATTTATATGCGCGAAACATCATCGCGTTTTCGAACGAATCTCGTGTACAAATTAATACCTGAGGGGGGGAGAGGGGGAAGGAAGCTCGATGCCTATCCCCCTCCCGACTGAGCGAGCGAAAATTACGATCATAATTTCGTCAAACTGCTCTTCCATTTACTTGTAAAACGCTCAAATTATAAGCGACCGCATAAAATTTCCTTCTTAGGGCAAAGATGCATTTAATTTCCGCAGCTCGTATTTTTAAACATTTGATTCTGAGCATCACATCATCCTCCATCATCATTAACCGCGCAAGTGTATAACGTGTAAAGATTTCGTCGACTTTTGTGATTGGGAGTTGGATTTTCTTTACTTTCTTTTACGACTGAAAGCTGTAGCTTAAATTAATATTTTCTTGCCGTTTTTTTCTGCGAGTTTGTAATTATATTTATTGCTGTAAACGTACATGTGATTCAATCAATGTTTAACATGTCTTTGTCTCATTGTTAATTGTAGATAATAATTAAAGAATATTATCGCTCTATTCATCTTGCTATTAATTTTTATTATTTTACCTGTTCGACAAGTATGTTTATAATTCGTTTACCTAGCTTTTTTTATTATTTTATCTTTATGCGAGATCTTATAGAAACTAGTCTTCGGGTTATAAATATATATTATATTATACCGAAGGATTTCTGAGACGGAAGAGATTGTTCCGCGAGAGAATGATAGAAAAATATTCGTGCTCGAAATTAGTCATTATCGCTTCACGAATAATCGCGCTCGAAGATGCTCCTCGTGTGTTATATACATGCACGCACATGCACATACACAATTATACGATACATCCTTGAATATAATTTACGAGCTGATTCACGAAGATGTGACGCAATCTCGGAAACCGATGCTTGAGATCGCAGCGAATAAACAAGTTTGTATTTTTATTATTTATTTTTATGAAATTATCTACGTAATATTTTTTATACAAGTACAAGACAGAAAAACAAATTGTCTCGTTCTGTGCGCGCCATGGATTTACACGGGTAAGCGCTTGTAAAAATCAACAGTTCGCAAACGACCGCGAAATAATGACGGCGTGTTTTGCGATGAAGATAATATTTTATTCATTGCTTGTACGAGGAGAGTCGCGCGCGACTAAAGCGAATCAGAGATTTGTTTTCGCGACAAACGCGGCCGATAAAAAGCGCGATTAAACTGGAAAGCAATTACGTTTTATGGATGCGCGTCTGCTACCGATGGCGATAGTTAAGAAAAAAGAACAGAGGGATTGTCACACAAAAACCTCGCGAGTAGGAGTAAAGCGAGCTCTAGTAACTAATTACTTCAAAGTAATTATCTTCTTCGTCGTTATGGTGATTATTACTACAGTCGAGGATAACTTTGCTCCCGAGCGAGCCCCGGTCACGACATCATGTACGAACGGTAAAAAAACAGTCTTTGTCGAATTTATTATATAAACATGACAATAAAACGCATTGCGAAATTATTCTTTTTTTAAATTGCTGTCATTTATAAACAATTGCTTTTCGTGTTAGACGCATTGATATTCTTCTCTCCCTTTCTCTCTCTCCCGTCTTGCTCACGTTCGCGCGATTAGTTTTCTGTCAACGCTGTTGCTAAAAGTAAGAGCGATTTGAAAGCAAGAGTCCTTGATTGACACCACTTTCTTTCATCGACGAGTCGTTCGACTACAACAGGTCGATCGGTAGTATCCCGTTACCGACGTTCCGTTCATATTGCTGTCCAATTAATTAGCCGCGGACTGACGGCGACGGGCAACAATCAAGGCGTATTGGCCACGATAATGGTAATACGACGCGAGCGTTTTGACATTTACCATTGTTGTTGGTACTCTGTATTGTTAGTAGCTGTAGGGCATCCGGTTGCATTGTGGTCGCGGCGAAATGGCATGGGGGAGGGGGAGGGAGTTCTCGATGGGGAAGGATAACGCCAATCGATATCTCGCGTATTCCCCGCATAATGGATAATTTATCGCGGCATTCGGCGGTGATTCCGCGCGGCCGATCGTTTAGGCAACAAGGGCAACGTTCGGAATATAAATGGCGGCGCGATTGCCATGTAAAATGCATGCGAGACGCGTCCGGCTTTCGGGTTCTGCTTTCCTCCTATTGGAACGTTATTTCGCCGTGGCTAAATGAGGTCGTTAATAAACGATACGCTTTATTGTGATTTACGGCTTCGTTCGCTCTCGTTACTTTCTTCGGAGCGAGGGCTTCGAACGTCACACGCTTCTCTGTGTGTGTGCGTGTGCGTAACGGCGCATGTTTATGAGCGCGAATAAATTATACCTATCAGAGAAATAAATCCCAACGGACGCGCGGCGACGAGACAGACACCTGTCGTGACGGTCCCTCGCTCGTTTCTCTTTCGTAGAATGCGTTTCCCGCTGGGTGAACTTATATATTTTAACGTGCGCGCGGCGCGACGGGGCGCACGTCCCGAATTTCATCTCGCAGCGGACGCAAAACGTTTCGGACGTCCGCGAAAAATCTCTCGCGCGCTGCCCTCTTAATATTAGCCCCGCCGGACCGCAGACCGTCGTTGTTCGGCGTCGTGAGCAGCTTGTGTTCGTCTTATTTTTGCCCATTAATAATACGCTAAGGTTTATTCTGGCTTCTCATATGCGTCGTGAGATATTTTACTAAGACACGACGCGTGAAAAGTTGGATTTGCAACGGTATTATAACTCATTGTTATAATATTTGACGTGTAGAAATCTCGTGTGAAACAAATATTGTCTTTAAATAATCCAAAATCCTTTTTCTCTCGCGTGTCCCTTTCTCTCTTCGCTTCTCACAGTCTCCTCTTCGTCACAGCTATCTGGCGCATAAAGACGTATATCCTAGCGAGGGTGTAGCCAAGTACCGGCCGTCATATTCAAACATTCATGGTCGAGATATTACGGGAGTCACGGTCCCGCGGGAATCACCACGCGGTCGGACTTCACCCTCGACATCATCCGCAGACTCGAGATAACATTTCTCGTCTGTCATCCTCTCGCCCGAACTCCAAGGGGTCTGTCGCCGACGAGAAGAACATTGTGCGGCGCCCGTTGTCCCCCGACACTGCCTGGCTGGCGCGGTAATGGCTGTTGCCACCATCTCTCCTTTCCCGCGAGGGGACAGATCTTTTAACTTGCGCGATATTAAGGAAAGGCTCGTCTCTCCCTAGAGCGCTGTAAACCGTCGCCGAAAGTGCGTCTCTTGTTTCCCACGTCAATTTAGCGTGAAATGAGTTATGTCGCTAACATTCATCAGAAAGTATACACGTCAAAGGTCAGTGTTGCGGGAATGATTTATTTGACAAAATATCATCGACGTTCACATCTGTTTTCGAATAGTTGTGTACACTATTAAGACTAGTGTGCGTTTCGTTATAAAGTACAAAGTTTCTTCACCTCTGAACGAATTTATTCTCATTTGGATGTCTACGAAAGCGTGTACACGAGTTGCCTTTTGTTGTGTTTTCCAAGGGAAAAAGGTCACAACTGCAGGAGGGGAACAGTCTGTCGTTTTCGATCGATACGCACACGTTGGTGGTTCGCTCTTTAAAATGTGAGAGGTAGTATAGAAATTTTTTCGTATATATGAAATTCTCTCGCGTACTTCCACTTCACGTCGCCCGAGTCTTCTGGTCTTGACATAATCTTCTCTTCCTCGGTTTCTTTTTTCGCCTCCCTTCGAGCTTTTCGCATCCCGTCGACAGCGGCTTTCGGGCCGCTTGGCAACTACGACATCGTTTCCACTCGTATATAACACAGGCGACAATTTACTTTACCATCTCGTCGCGCCGGAGGCGAGAGATTTCTTCCGATTCGCTGACACCCCAGCGAAAGGTCGACGTTTCTCGTCTTGGTTCTCGGTTCGTAGCGTATCGAGTGCGCCCGGCGCCGCGCCAATGCCAGCATGTTTCGCAGCATTTTCCGCACTCGTCCAGTTTTCAATTTACCTTTCTATCCCCATCGACACGACGGGCAGAAATATCTTAGGAATGCGCTCGACGATGTGTCTTGTCTTTGAAAATCGAAAAGCGAGTACCACTTCTTGTCGTTTCTATTAGTTCAGTCATCGACAGTGCAAACAGACTCTCTCTCTTCTGCTTCGTCTTTTTAACTCTGCACTTTGCGACCAATGCGTGTCTTTTTTCTCTTTCTCTTCTCTCTCTCTCTCTCTCTCTCTCTCTCTCTTCACTTTTCTCTCTACAGAAATGAGACGGGAGGCGAAGAGAGAAAAAATTCGTGCAGCTCGTGACAATGTCAATGTTTGCGTCGTTGCAACGAGGCACTCACGGCGTGTAGTTAAAGCCGAGGGTCTGCCTACGAGTTGCGAAGGAAGCACGAGTTCACGTTGAAGGTCTGCGGAGTTGCTCGCTCTCTGCGGATACATTACCTCAATGAACCTTTCATTACCAAGCTCGGTCGGAAATGAATCTCTTCAGTCTTCAGGCAGCAGCATCTCTTTCTCGGTATTCTCTTTTTGTGCTTCGGTAATATGCAGAAAGAAAACAGAAAAACTAATTTCGGACCTCATGTTTTTTTGTTTCGTATAAGATCAAGTGAAAACTCTGGTGAACGATTTATCGCGTCTAATTTTCTAACACCGCAGCAAACGCGCGTTGCACTTCGTGCAACATTAATTTTTGGTGTATTAATTTTATATAAAAGCCTTAACATAGTAATTATTCAAAATTATTAGTGAATAAATGTACGTTAAAAATTACTTTACGTTATATTTATTCAAATAAACGATAAAATATTAATAAAAACCGATAAAACGATAAAGCAATAAAATTAATTATTGTAATAAAATTCATATTTATTTGTTTTATCGCAATATAAAAGTTTCCAACTCTAAATATGTCGTTTATACACACATATAATATAAAATCCAATAAATGTATGTTGGAAGAAAATAAAATCATAAAAAATACAAACTAAAAAACAGTACTAACACAAAGAAATAAACAAAGAAATACATGACACGTCATGATTAGCTGCATATTGCATAAAATGCCATACTACAAAAAATATGAGCAGAAAGAATACTTTTAATAATCGCAAAAAATAAGTTGAAGATGTTTCAAACTTTTTACTCAATTATTAGCGCAATCTAAAAATACTAAAAGGAAATACTTTAAGGAAGAAATGTGGCTCTCATCGGATGTTTTTATATATTGTTTAAAAAAGTAAAACTGTTGCACAAAGTGCGGATCCGCGGAGGATTATAACATAGTTGTGTTTGAAGAGGGTTCAGTACGAGACTGAAGCAAGATCATAATTCGTAAGATCTACTTTATAGATATGACTTTATAGAGTGGATCCTACAGACCTTGAAGTTAATCCTTAAATATAAAATAGTATCTAAAGTAGATATCGCCAATTTTACGACTTGCTCTTTCATTTAGAAACTAGCAACAATATTACTCTTGACATAAATACATCGTCACATGGCAAAATTCGCGTCAATAAGCGAAAATGCGCGGTTTTAGTGCCGCCATTATCTTCCGTCACATATCTCGTGAATCTCTAACAAAAGCTGAGAAAGCAACCGGCTGTTGCCGTCGCGGACAATTCTCACGTGAGGATATTTTATGGTTGCACGGGATGTAAAAGGGACGGTGAAGAGACGTGGGAGGAGGAAGAGACGATCTGATTTGCGAGCGCCATTACGAACGCATGGCAGGATCGTCGCGGACCGCAACCGTTGGTCGCATTTATGAATGCGATTCCACGTAATATATCGTCCGTATAACCCGGCTCTCGCTAATTCCATCGGGGGGTGGAGCAACCAATAAAATCAGGATAGAATTACGAGCGTCCACCCCTTCTCCATAGACGCGATTTCTCCCGTGTAGCCGCGACCATCCGCGCTTTTCGATCGGATCACTCTGCTTTTTTTTCATATTTTCCATTATGATTATCTCTTTCCAGTAATCGTTTTCCGGCGGAATTCCACACGCTAATGGCGCGATCATATGCGCGAGCGATTTTCTCGTAGTCGCGGAACATTCCGGAAAACTTGTCGACTCGTTATCGCCGCGCGTATTTCACGGTCGCCATAGTGTATGCGTAACGAGCTTTCCATATGTATGCAAATGAGGTCTCGCGTAGTGAATTAGCATTTATTACAAAGTGTTCGGAAGAAGCTGAAACGTTTAATTATCGAGACTGGGAAAACTATTGGATTTGAAGAAAGAAAGAAAGAGAGGAGAGAAATGCGAGCGCTTATAGATACGAAAACGTTCGAGATATTCATATCGCATATTATCGACGATATCGAATCCATAATTCCCTGGAGAGATGGTCGGGATACGTCCGCGAAATTGTATACGCGGGCAGAAAATGGGCGGTTTTAGATCGTATCGTTCGCAATTTATTGCGGCACTTCGGATTCCTCTTTCGTCGGCTTTCGCGGCCGCGTTGACACACGCCGCTCCTTCGCGCGGTTTCTCGCCACGTGGTAATCGCGCGTCGAGTCAATAAAATCGCCGCGATTATCGGACGCGGCCCTCCTCTTCCTTATGGGGAGGAAACATCTTAACCCTCGATGTAACGCGAGAATTATGCGAAGCAACTGCACACGACGTAGCTGCACCTGTACGAGTCAATCGTTCTTTCTCTCTCTCTCTTTCTCCTTTTCTCTCAATCTCTTTCTCCTTTTCGATTACTGTCTTCGTCGGCCGAACGAGTTCGCGGATAATTGAAACGATAACGATTACGATGTAACAGATGTAACGATTATGGAGCAACACGGCTACACGACGATCGTTCGCGACTGGTGAGACTGGATATCTGTCTGATTTATGGGAACTTACGTAGGTATACACGTTCCCGATGGGCGCGAACGCCGCCCGTAATGATTCGAGTTTGTTCGCCGAGGAATTTTTGGTGGGTGCAGGGTTTCGATAAGAAATCGATTTCTGTGCTTTCTGCAAGAGCGTTGACTTTGCGCACGCCACGCATCTTTGTCGTTTTTTTTAAATTAAAAAAAATTCTTTATTAGGTACAATATTATTATATCTGTGGAATGAGCTTTTTAATCCTCGGTGTGCTCCTTACAACGCTATTTTCTCTAGATAATTATGAATAATAAGCGCCAGATTATTGTATTACTATAATTAGTGATTATCATTATATATATTTAAATGAGTATGCGTCTTGGTTTCCAATATTAAATAATGTCGGTTTATACATGTGCTTTTCGATAGGAAATATTCGCTCAATTTGCTAAATCTCATATGTGAAACAAAACTAAAGTACGGATCACTGAGAATTAACTGAAGTACGCTGTATATGTAAAACATATGTACTTACATTTATATATATAGAATTCTCTTTCTTCTTTACTTTTTCTGTAACATCACATATGTAATATATATATTTGTAATATATAGTATGCATTCATGTATAAAATATTACTTCATTATAACTCCGATTCGAATAATTATATTCCGTTTAATTTTTAAAATTGTTTATTCAAGAAAGTCGTTTTAACACTTTATGAATCGGCAATTAGAAACAAAAAGAAGATCGATATATCGATATGCGATATATATCGATATGCGATATATATCGATATGCGATATATATCATATGCGATATTATGATGTTTATATAGACAATCTTATTCTATATAATAGACAGTTTTTTTAATTTTAATAGTAATTAGTTTTGACCTGAAAAATTAAAATATACGCGGTTTTCAAAAGAATATTTGAGACAATATAAAAGTTTGAGGTCACCATGATAAAATGAAATTCAAATTGCGTTTGATCATATGAAGATGCATACAGGTTAATTGGTTTTTAATTTACTTATATGCGAGTAATTATCATAAATTACAATATGAGCAGCGTATTATCAGCAACTCATTATTCTGTAATGTGTCATCGTGCGTTTATGACAACCGAACTTTTTAACGCATCTCTTGATGTAGCATTTATATGTAATCCAGAACATACCTATAATACATACACACATATATTTGATTTTTCTCTTCTCTGTTCCCTCTTTTTCTCAGGTACCATATTGAACTTGTACGGTGCTCGCATGCTCGGTACTATATCAAGATCGCGCGCGTTGATACGTATCGAACGCCATCTTTTCTCGATCAATAATGTATAATAATGTATAATATATTCACAAGAGTAGCTGGAAACCGTTGTATTCCTTTCCCCGAATCTGATACTCCACTATTTTTCCCGTGCTTTTACGTGCATATCATTTATTCAGCATTCGGTCAGAAATACCTAGGTTTTCTTTTATCGTATAACCTACTTACGAAAATCCATCTCTCCTGAGAGTTTTCTCACGGCGGTGAATCAATACGAGACGAACGATAATAATGTCACAGCATTTCCAACATACATTACAGTAATGTGATTTTTCAATTTTGAAAAAGGTTGTCATTATTATTCGATGAGATCGGATGAAAAAATATCGCGAAACTGCGCGATAGACGTTAACAAAGCAAGGTCAGCTATGGATTTCCGATCGATGAGTCTCTCTCGCACATTGACGGATTGTTTCGCGGCGACAATGTCCGGCTGACAATTGGAGAAAAGAAAAATGCAATCGCGACAACTCCGTTTCTCTTTTGTATCCGCAGAAAAGCGTTATTCCACGCTCGAGCCGCGGCACGAGCACGCGCGCACGTTCCTCGTTCGCCGGACAGACGATCTTGCGAACCTGTCCCCGACGGTTACCAGGTACGTTTCCGCGAGTGTTGCGCATTTACAATGTTGTTACGGGGCGCGGACCCGCTCGAGCGTGTGAAGACCCGTGTCGGTGTGCGCTTAATATGCGCGCGGGCGTAGGGGCCGCGATGCGTGATTCAACGAGGGTTCTCACGAGCTCAGGCCGAGGTGCGAGACGCAAGGTGTGAGGAGCGAGCAGGCCCACGGAGGGAAAAAAGTGACGAGAAACCGTGAACGAGACGATCGAGAGAAAGAGAGAAAAAGAGAGAGAGAGAGAGAGAGAGAGAGAGAGAGAGAGAGAGAGAAACACACGGCGAATGGTGCTACGTTCGCGGGAGTGTGCAACGGTACACGCCACATCGTTTAGGAATTTACGAATACTTTAAACGGGAGTACATTCCTGAACTTTTTATGCTGTCGCACGCACAGAGCGCCATAATGAGACGTGCCAGAGAGAGAAAGAGAGAGAAAAAGAAGAATTGAATTTGAAATAGAAAAAGGTTGCCTGAGCGCGGGTGACGTTAGCGTCTCGTGATAAGATAACGCAGGCCGCATAAATTATGAAACTCGTGGAAAAAAAAGAGAGTTGATATTTCCTCGCCCGTAATACCTCGAATAACAAATAGCATCTCCGTAGACTCGTGAATGTCTCTCGGCTGACAAGTCTCGCGATCATTGCGCGAGATCATTCTGTTTTGAGCGATCATTAATCGCGGTGGGATTGATTGCAATCTAATAAAGGTTGCGTGTAAACGTCACGCGGATTAATTTCTCGTCTGACGGCATATAATTCGCGGAAATTGAATTTGACGCTTGTGTCGCTGTAACTAGAATGAACATTTCGCTTATATACGTGTGCCGTCGTGCCCCATCTGAATGTTCAAGCGGATGTTCTCGCTCATTTACAAACGAGTCGCTGTCTACTCGAAGCCTGAAACTACGTGGCTCGTAGTAGCGAGGAGATTCGTAAATTTCGTGTTTCTAAAAAAAAAATAAAATAAAATTGAATTTCAAGTTTTTGAATCTAAAACACATGTTTCGAACTTTCACGTGTATTTAAATAATCGAGTAACGTTTGTGTATGCATTTTTGCTTTGTTTTTATTTATTCTAGAACTTTATTCTATAACTTTTCGACGTTTTCAGACAGACCGTTTGAGAGTGATAAATTTTTTTTTTATCACGAGTTGTGTCACTGAATTAGACTATAACGGCGCAGTGTGCTGATGGAAGTGAAGATTTATGTGGTAGGCTTTTTCTCTCGTTGCCGCCTTTATACCGCTATTATTGGAAATAGCGTGTGACGTAACGCGAGTAACGCGCGCGCCAGGAGAAATCCGACTTTTTTTTTTATTTTTTTATTTCCGTGTGGCGCGCGCGTTTCGTCATGGTGGTGGGTAATAGGCGGAGGTCGTAATTTCGCGTGTTGAAATCGCGCGAGATGCATGCCGTTTCGACGCGATCGATCGATCGACCGACTCCTTATCGGAATCGCTAAGTGGTTCGTACGCATTGTCCGGATTTCTCCTTTTGTGCTTCGATCTTCATTCTTCTTTCCCGCTTTTTCTTCTCATCGACTTCCGCGCGGCGCGACACGTGTACGCGCTCTCTCTTAGAGAGACACGCCTCTGTTTTATTACTCGCCGAAGGTAGACTAACTGTAATTCACCGCGATTACAATGGGTCATACATGTCACCAGCTTAAGTCGTAAAAATGATTCCAGATTAATGTAATGGACGACAACGTTGCGGAACGCTCCAAGTCGGTAGTTTAGAAACGTTTTAATTTATAATGTCAATGCAAAGAACGACGAGAAAATATATTTTTGTTCGTTGTGCGTGTTACGCGATGCTTAGGAAAATGTAACGGGAAATTTTTCACCGAGCTTCGCGCGCAGTTGAGTCGCGGCGATAATGCAAATGGAATTTTCAGAGATCGCCTCGCGGACAAAGTATTTGCACTTAATCGCATTTTATTTGCGAGAGGGAATGTGCGTCATTCGCAGTCCCGTTTTGGATGGTTGCTATACGGCATGCGAGATACATACATACGGTAAAATATATATAAACGCCGCTTGCGCGCGCGCGGATATTCGTCATCTCGTACAAAGACGTAATTGTGTTATATTACAGTGCGTGGAGAGCGCAGATAATCTTTTCGCGAGTACCGTTACTTTTCAGAAAATTACAGCTTTTCAATGTCCGCGAGAGAAGATCGACGTCTTTGTGCCACTCCCGAGAGAGGAGGTCCTTATTATGTTAATATCGCGTAATAATCTGTAATTCCTGACACGTCGCCAATTATGACAGATCGTTACAGATTCTCGCTCGCGATACGCAGAAAAAAAAAAAAACTTCAATTAATCGTCATCATTTCGTTTCGCGAGCGTTTATTTTTTTTAAGATATGACATCGGTTTTATATTCGCGGCTCTTTTTTTATATTTTTTCTTGATCGTCTTTCCCGCTCGCGAGCGCGTCTCGTGCAAACTCGCCGCAGTGTACAGAGTACACAGAGGCGCCTCGGGTTTATGGAGTGAGTTGTCGACTTACACCGGGTAAACCACCCGACCGACGGGCTGACTGTGGTTGTTGGGGCGGTAGAATCGGCTTGTATGAAGAGAGAGAGAGAAAGAGAGAAAGAGAGAGAGAGAGAGAGAGAGAGAGAGAGGAACGCGGATACGATCTATACATATATTTTCTGCCTTCGAGCGCGACGATATCGCTTATGCTTGCCATTGTTTGTCTACGCGAATTAATTCGCTAATGGAGAATTGAATCGTGGAAACGCGATTAATCGTTGGTAACTCGGTAAGACAGTAATTGACGAACTTCAAACTTATCAAAAGTTTTACGGTAGTTTCTATAAGTAGTTTGCGCGATTTGGGAGAAAAAAGTTATAGCTAAACTTATTTTTTTTTAATAGTCTTATTGTTGTCACGGATACAAAAATTTTGAACAGTAGAAATTGTTCCACCGTAATGTTTGGAGAACGATATTAATTCAGCGGATACATCGAGAGTTAATAATCATCGCGTAGGTGCGTTATTAACAAGTCGTTTTATCGATTCCCCTCGCGTAGAAGCGTAATACCAGATAACTCGCGCCATTTATCAATGCTTCGTTACACATCGAAGTGAATTTTATTCTAATGCGGAAGGATAGCCTATTGTAGCATTACAGATTACAGCGATGTAGCATACATCGGCGGCCCGTTGTTGGCCCGCCACGGAGTGTACGAAATACCGTGCAAGCGCCGACCAAAATGCACGCGTGAGCGATAGTTTACGGTCATTGTGGGATTATCGCGATAAATTATTGCGTGTATCGCAACTGCGCTTATCGGTATGCCGATAGTATTAATTGGGTCGTCGAGATTATTACTGGGAATGTATCAATAATAATTACCGGCTTGCCCGGGGGTCGGGAAAAGGATTTCTCTCGGAATCATAATCGGCTTCGTGACAAACGAAAGGAAAGAAAGGAATTCTCTTAAACGATCTGCAAGATTGTTTTATCCAACACCTCAGAGCGCTCCAATTTCCGTCAAAGAAATTCTTTAAGAAAAGGGTTAAAAAAAAATTGAAGTTACAACTTCGAGATTTATTTGACAGCTTCTTCTCAGATACGTTTGACGTCTAAAACAGCAGTAGTTAGAATTACATAACCGAAGTGCATTTTGAATAGCATTTTGAGGATTAAAACGTGTTGAATTAATATGACACGAAAGTGGTTAAATTGTAATACAATTTATTAATTCTATTGTCACGTATCCGTTGGGGAGCGACCGATAGGGCTTGCATTAGTGACATAAAGTGGGAATTTTTTGCGGCATTACGCAAAAGGGTGGGGGGCGATATTAAGGAGATATCATCGCGAGACGTCGCGTTCTGCGAAGGGGGTTGAAAAGTAGTGGCCCATACGGCCGGTCCTATGGATGACTGAGTTTTTCATGGCGCGTACAATATTTAACGATCCCGTCCACTTCCATTGGTCTTTCATCGGCCGCCGACGCGCACGATTAATCTATTACGTTCAGCAAGCACGAAATTTCGAGTGGTCCGCTATATCTACCGCATCCCCTCACACGGTCACGTGGCTCGTACACGGGGGTTTTCTACTCTAGTGGGTATTCTTCGTGTGTACGCCGCAATCATTTTCATGGGAGATTAACGACACGCGGTGAGAACTTCGAGTCAATTAACATATCAATGAACGTTAAACGGATTCTCTCACACTAACATCGCACCGCCAACTTTGAAAGATCGCATCATCATATGAATATTTTTGTGTACGATAGAGAATCGTAGATTTCCTTTTGCCACAGTTTTTTATTAACTCTTTAGTAATCACTTTGACAATATATTATAAACTTTATTCACTCTATAACATTCAACAAGTAACGCTGTCGCTGTTTTGAATATTCAAAGAATATTTCAAACAACGATGTACTCTAGTGACACGTTTGTTTCGTATCTCTCACTGCTCTCTCATTTAAAATCCGCAATATATGTTACATAGAATTTCGAGCGCCGAGTCAGGGCACATACGGCAAGAATAATTTTTCCCAAGGGACGAAGCTCTCTTTTTTCGCGAGCAATCGAAGCGTGCGAAGATCTCGAACCGCCGCTCTCTCTCGTACGCTACTCATATATCTCTTCATTGGTCGTGCACACAGAGTCGCGCGTGTGTATGTTTGTTCTACATGCGTGGCAGTGTTTGCTCGATGCGTAGAGCTCAGCCGAGGGTGCGGGATGATACGAGCTAAATCGAGCACCACCCAAGTGTGCTTCATTTGTGGCGTAGCGGGCTGTGAAATTCGGGGATAGCGCGCGCTCTCGTTCTCTCTCTCTATCTATCTACAATCATCTTCCCCCGCTCGCCGCCACACCCCCGACAGTTCACGGTGATTTGTTGGCTGTCTGGCCAGACGTTATCGAAAATTCGGTGGCAATCTTCCGCGGCGATACCGATCCGAGGGGTCTTGCGCGGGGAGTTACGGTACCCATTATGCAAAGCCCGGCGGTGTTACATGAAGCGAATTATTTGTATTATGTGAGGTATACGCGCGCATGTATATATATTGCACGGGCGTATATATTATTGGTTTGCACATTTTGCAGGCTGGAATTTCAATGAGTTCCGGATAAACGTGTTTGTTGTACTTTGCGCGTGCCGCATATGTAGATTATGTCCGACGAGTGCGAGTAAATTCTCCTTTAAGCGGAATTGATACACACACGCGTAAAGTTCGGTAACGGTCATAATAAACCGCGAGTAAATCAAATATACATGAGCCTAATTGAAGGTACGGTTGAGAGAGGACGGCAATATATAAATTCGAAAGTAGAACCGAAGATAATCGGGAAAAATTAAATCAATTAACGGTCCAACAGCCGTAAAATATTCCACCCCTTCGAGAGTGATGCGGCTTTGCAGGTTATAATCCGTTAGAAAATATAAAATGACAGCTCCGCCGGAGCATAAAACCAACAGGCCTGGGGCGGAAAGGTACAGGTCGTCCTGAAAATCGAATATACGCGCGATGAACGTACCCGCGGGGATGAAGCAGTCCACCCCCGAGAAAGAGAGAGATAGAAGTGAGGCTTCGTGCCGGTGGAAAGCCGCGAGATCGTGTGTGCAAACAGCCCCCAGAGCAAACAACCCGTGCACCCTCGTGTAGCGAGCTTATATTATCCGTTTCGCCGTGTACTTAAGGGATGCCGCGTCTCTCTTAAATCTTTCTCCCGTAACTGCATTTGCGTTACGTATTATGCATTTAATTGCCCTCCGCTTGCGCGTCGTGTTACGTTAAGGATTTAATTGATTTCGACGCGGCGAGAACTCACTGAAAATTCGAAAAGTCGAGCTTTCAAAAGCTACACGTTTGGGTTTTTTTTCTAGAAGAGCAGTTTTCGTCGCGCTAACTCATTTCTTATGTGTCTCTCGAAAATTTGCTGTGAAATTAAACTGACGTTTCTTTCTCGTTAGGTCTCAGATACGGGCGTTAAATTTTAAAAACGACGATCCGGAAAATATTGTTTCCAATTTTTTGACCTGAATTCTCTTAATTATCTTCGAGTCCTCTCGACGAGGTATACGAGGTCTCATTTTTTCCCCTTATCCTTTCCCATCGATGCTCAGCGTCACGCCTACAGGAAAAAAAACCCTCGAGAACTATCCGCGCGCTCACACAGAGAAACTGATTAGAATTTTATTATCACGAACGCGCGACGAGAGAAGGGAAAAAAAGGAGAGAAAAATCTCTTCGCGCGCGAAGGGGCAGCATATGGCGCGACTAGCGAAGCCGCTCTTCTAGCGGCTTTTGAAGTTTTGGGGATGAAAGAAGCCGCCGTTCTTGAGTTTACTTGACTCTTGTGTCTCCCTCTCTCGAAGATTCTCTCTGAGGATACCAGTCCTCCCCTCGCTCCCCTCGCACCCCTTTCTTCCTTCTCCTGAGACCTTTACTCACGAAACGAGCTACAATCCCTCGTTTTATCCCTCCGAGTACCTCGGAGTTGTCTTTCGGAGTCTCGGAACGACTACCGTTACGGAAGACGTTGGCCAAACATCCGTGTGAATATCCTTCAAACTAAAAGTGCTACAAGTGAATAAAAGAACGGAATATATTTTCCAAGAATCGTTTAATTTTACATAGACGTGGATCGTTTATTTTACATAGATTTTTTCTCTAATAAGTAATTTCCACGAAATTCCTAATTGAAGAAACTTATGTCATTTATCTTATTAACTATACCGTTTTGTCTTATTATAAGAATGTGTGTGATATGCGTAGAAATGTTAAAAATAGCTTAAACACATTCGTAAAGCAAAACGGAAATGTGCGCGTTTGAACAGATAACAGTGATCCTCTGTAGGACGTAGACGTGATATTACAAGACCCGGGATATGTTTTAGTAACAATCAGGGATTCTCGAAAGAGGGGAGGGACGAAGATACGAGTTCGGTGCTGGGTAACATCGAAGGGCTCCGAGGGTATATATCGAGCCGCAGGAAGTTGTCCCGGGATTCTTTCGCGTCGCTCCCCCTCGGTAACTTAAGGGTCCTATTTCGTGAAGTGGTTTCCTTCCTCCGCCTCCTCCTCCTTCCACCTCCATCGCTCGCTTGCTCGCTCGCTCGAACTAATAGAAATTTCGGAGCTCGGTACCTTCGCATTCGGGTAATGCACCCTAAGTACTGCCATATAAGATAACAGTAAGTGGGGCGAGTCCCGGGACGACGGATAACGTCTCGTCGTAACCGTCGCGCGGCTTTACTCACCGTGAGTTTAGCGCGTGTCGAAAGTGTTTAATAATTTAGACACGCGCGAGCGTGTCGTCTCGTTTAGAGAGTATTAGCCGCTTCAGGGGATGAAGGAATTGATGAAATTGTAGGATCCGCTCGCGTCGACGCGTAACAATACGTCTTCCGGAACGTGTCGGAGACGTCTTCCGAACGATATCACTTCCACGGGCGGAGATATACTCGAGTTGTATCATAAGCGACGACTGATATGAATCGTCGTGGATACTGTTTCATGGTGGTTTGGTATTTCTCTTCCGAGTATCGACTATAGTTCGACTCTCGGGACATGCACTACGTACACTATACACAGGATGGGTAGACTAAGCGACGGAGGTTGGTACTAAATCTCACCCTAAAGCATCCCTACCGAGCCACCCCTAACTACGCTACTAGTGCTCCTGCCACCCCTCGTTCAGTGTCTCGCATTGGCGTAGATATTCCCTCTGCATGCGCACTTCGCTACTCTATTCGGATATTGATGTAGTTGTCATTTTTTTCGCGGTTTTTGATGAAATGATAAGAAGTTAAATAAAATATTAATATAGAATTAAATTTGCAATACGTATCGCATTTTAGTGTCATAAGAAAATAGAAAAGTTTGTGAAAACTTGTAAATTGCTTTAAACTACCAAGATAAACAAGTTTTCAGCTAAAGAGAAATCATTGTTATTATAAGTTATGCATATTTAAGAATGGTAAAAATGATTAAGAATATTATGTTTCTGTAGTGCGGGTTGTTCTTGAGCGAAGGATCGATATGATAGAAAATCGATAAGATAAGGCGCTCGGAGTAGAAACAGGACGCGCGATAAAAACAAAAACAGTATCTTCTACGTCTACGAGATATGACGACGCTTTCGTTTCCTTCTTAGGATGTTACTGTTTTTCTTTTCAGTATCTGCTCGCGTCTATACGCGCGCGCGTGTTAATGCGCGCGAATCCACTTGAAGCCGTCTCGTAGATCGAGATTCGTTAGCCGATCTATATTTGGACAAATCGATCGATGGGGAAATACACCGCTATCCAGCCTCGATTAAGGCTAATCGGGATTAATCTCGCGAATCTTACAACACGAGAACGCGCGCGTCTGTTCGTGTCCGTCCTCGTCCTCGAGGAAATTGAATGGAATTAATTCGAAGGATTACACGCGGCAGATCTGCTAATGATGAACCACTGACTGTGAGATTCTTTGGGTGATTGTTGCGTGTTAAGTTATTAACGGTGTTTTTTGTAATTCATCATTCATTAATTACCCGTTTAATTAGCGTTAAATCATATTTTTATCAATTTTTTCGTAAATGTTTTGTTAAGTTAGCGTCGAAAATTCAGAATAATTCGCAGAGCGAAATTCTACTACGCTAAGTCCGATAATTTCCGCACAGGAAATACTCTATGACGTGAAAGCATACAGGGTGTTACTTCCATTACACCACTTGGTTAACAAGAGGTCAGAATTAAGCCGTAGCCACTCATCGCACACTCTCGAGAAACGATTTCGTTTTCCGTTCGGCTTACGCCAGTGGCGCGGCCCCAACCCACCCCTACATACCCCGTCGCCCTGCAGTTAATGTGTTCCAGGGTGGAACCCTGCTCCTCCATCTCCCGCCTTCCCACCCCAATTTCAGTTCTCCTTCTACCCGCCTATCCTCCTCCTCCTCCTCCTCCTTCGTCCCTTTCCGAACCTACCGAACCCGGGATCTCGGCTTTGCTCCGTGAGAGAGCATTTCTCTCTCCTTCTCTCTCTTTCTTTCCTGTGCCTCCTTCTCCCATTCGCGTTGGCGACGATCCGCGACTCTCTTTGTTTTAGAAATTAGAAGAGGATTACTGGATCCCCCTTTCAGCTGCGCTGTTATTAACTATTACCTTTTATCCATTCACCCTCGGACACGATATCCGCGAAAGGGTTGTGTCGGGGGAAATTAAATCGGTTTCTCGCGGAAGTTTTGCTCGGCCTGCTTTTTGCGGCGTTTAACTTTTGCGAAACACGCCTCCGCTCTTCCCATCCTTTCTGTAAAGATTACTGTATGTATGAAATTGAAGTTATTTTGACGTATAAAATCTCTGAATGATTTCCCGCGATTTCTCATGTCATCTGCGTGATACAAAAAAAAGGATTTATATAAACGTGAGATACATTAGTTGTGATATGAAATCGCTTAAACTCGCGCGCGTCGTGACTGCAGACGACGCGGAGACACCAAGTTCCGTTTTCTTGCCGACTGACGTTTTTGTCGCGTTCTCCGCGCGCATCGGAGCAAGCGAGGAGAAGACGACGAGAGGAGAATCGACCTCCAACACACAACCACGATCTTATTATTTTTTTCACGCTCTCTCGAAAGAGGATCGCGCGGCTGGGACAACAGCGTAAAGAGAAGAAGAAGAAGAAGAAGAAGAAGAAGCAGCGTCCGGGTCGACGACTCTCCTCCACTTTTCCTTCGTCTCCGTTTCTTCTTCTCTTTCGCGGTATTCTCTTTTGCCTTTATTCACTTCGCTGACTTTACGCGACCTGATAAGGTGTAGAAAAAAGGCGGGGAACGCGATGCCGAGGAGGTGCAGTTTACACAGTTGGCCAGGCGAGGTTACCTAATTATTTGTTGACTGTCCAATGACGAAACGCTCCGAAGTAACGTCACATACGACGCTCGTTTTCTCTGTTCTTTTTTTCTTTCTTTTTGATTTTTTTATTACTCACGTTTTATCGATGCGGAGCGATGCAGGGAGCAAACTATCGGTCACACAAAATGTGCGACGAGCAAAGCGCTCCTTGCGATCTTGTCTAAAAATATCATGAGCCACTGATTCCGAATTAGTCGCTCGTCGTAAGTATTTTTCAAAGTTTATGGTCATTAGTTAGCGGCTCAAAGCACCGCATGACATCTGTCACGATCATATCTCGTCGCAGCGTCAACAGAAAATTGTCAAATGCTAATGCGCGTTAGCGAAACACACACGTCGATTGTCAAAACTCGCAGGCGGCGACGCTCTAGCGCGAGGTCGCCGATGATCGATACTCGGGGCCGAGCTGCGCTGCTCTTCTTCTTATCAACGAGTCGGCAAGCGAACGTTACGTAATTATTTAATTAAATTGTGTCGTCGTTCACCTTCGCGACTAAATCGGAAACTTGTTCATCTTAGATCGTTTCTTAGAGATTGCAATTTTTTACGTTTAACAAAATTAAAATTTAGTTTTGTCTACAAAACTCTCTGTCATGATATTGTCCTCACTTTTGTCGCGTCACGCGATACTTCACACAAACATTTATCCGAAAGAAATATGTCGAACATTATGCATAGGAAAAATATTGACGCGGCGTGTAAAAAAGGTCCGTAATAAACGGCTGCTGTGTGATTTTGACGAAGGTTACGAGATCAGTGGTATCCCACAGCGCGCTAGGATCTTCATCGAAGAAAGCGAAAATTTTCCCTCTGAGATTTTTGAAAGGTAAAATAGATCCCGAATTTTCCAGGCTATTGTATGTATTTGTAGTGCTGTCCTGTGATCCCATTATACTCGTGCTTGTAATTACATTACTATCTGCGCCAACTGAAATTGAAACTTTCTTTATGTCCGACGCGCCGGGAGCTTCGGCAAGTAGTCATTTATTTTGACTTCTGGCTACTTTATGGCTTATTAGCGGCGACGAAGATGTTCGCACTTTGTCATGCCGCAGGTACGAACATCTCGTCGCGCGCTGTAAATCTACTTCTCAACGTGTCGCTTCAGTCTTTTTTATGCATCGTGTTTCCGAAGAAGAAGATCAACACGCACGTTTCTTTCTCATCTTTTTTTTTTTTTAACAAACGTATTAGCGATCGACTACCGCGCCCCGTCAAGAAATTATCGTCGTTTCTCGCGCTCTCGCACACGCTCGTGTCTTGAATCGAAATGAGATCAAGTGTCTTCAATAAAACAGCCGTTCCGCAATTGATGTCAATTGTCGACACATTGTACGCGAAGCGAACTATTTAGCTGCTGTATGTATACAAATACACACCTATGTATCGCGTGTATATTTTTTTGCCGTTCGGAATTTAATTGTCGATTTATAAAATTGTCATAATCGGTCGCGCGTAAATTCCCGCTCGTTGGGTCCAGGAAGAGAAGTCAAGTCGGATATATTAATTGGAGGCACCTCGACCATTTCCGGTCGATCGATTTTTTTTAACGAGGCTCGGCCGGCCGTCGTATCCGGCGTACGGCGAGAGGAAAACTGGAACTCTCGCTCGTTTGCCAAGTGGGTTAGATCGGGTCGGGTGAGGTTAGGTAATTATAAACCTTCGGCCAGTCGCGTGGGTACGACACTAAAATTACTCACGAATTTCCGACTAACGAGGCATCTTTGGCGCCACGAGATATCTCGTTTGTCGTCTCTCCGCTCGGTTCCCTCCGCGCGACGACCTTACCTGACAGATTTTCCGAAATTGCGCGCGGTCGTTACGGGATTCTCCCCCGCGCGACGAAATGAAGATATTCCCGGCCGCGCGATATCATTAAACTTCGCCAGGCGCGGTAAACAACACCATTTAACTTCGCGCAAAAGTTAAGCACGCCAACTTAAAATTCGCCGACGATCCATTATTTAGCGGGCGGAGACTCGCACGGAGCTTTTAATTAACTGCGCGTCGGCGAGATCGCACGAGTTTTGAAGAAAAGTCACACACAGTACGGGAAGAGACTTGCTGTTACACGAAACACCCTTTTCCCGCCGTTCGCGTTTTGATGCGCGTGCAAATACCCCGTTTGATTTGTGCGTAATCTACACCCTCATCGCGTTATCAGAATAAATTCTGCGAGAGAAGTTACAAAGTGGCTTAATCTTCCATTGTTAGAGACTTGTTTTTCTTTCTTTTCATAATATTTACATTAAGCAGTTTTTATATTGTTATTGTACAATAACATATCGAAACCGTATTACGCGGAAAACGAGTCCGCGATCACCGTAACAGCGTAATTTGCGCGATAATTGCGAACATTAAAGTGCGATAGAGACGAAATAGCGGACAGATTCTCTCGTCACAGAGATTGACCGCGTAGTGACGCGTCTTCTCGTCTATGGGGGCCGATCCTCTCCGGCTTTGTCTGCCGTTAGCGGCGCGAAGCTTTTTATCTCGAACGCCACTTTTCCACGCGCGTTACGCACACGCACCCACTCGCTCCCGTTCTCTCCCGGCTCCATCTTGCTCTCGTTCGCTCTCTTTCCGACTCAACAAGTGGGCCGATGTTTTCGACACGGTGCATAAGACTCGTGGATAAGAGAGAGAAGGAGAGCAAGAAAGAAAGAGAGAGAAAGAGGGAGAAAGAGAGAGAGAGAAAGAGAACCACCCACGCTCGCGTTCGTCTGTCGCATCGGGATACAACGAACGCCCGCAGGCAAAAACGATGGCCCTTTTCGCCAGGGGTTGCTTCCTGCGAGCAGCAAAGTTGAAGGGACGAGCGGAATCGTCAAGCGAGTGAACGAACGAACGAACGAGCGAGCCAAACCAAGCAAGTGAGCGAACGGCGATGATGGCGCGCAGAGTGGGGTGCCATAGCGGGACGACAGAGGGGAGAGTGAGATAGAAGCTCTTGTGGCTGAGGGGAAGGGAGGAGTGCGGTAGCGGTCGCCTCCCCACTCAACGCGTCAGTCTCGTCGCGTGTTTCGTAGAGAGAGGGTCTGTCGTTCCGTCGCCTTCTCGATCGTCTACGCTTCGTTTGCCCGAACTGTGACTGATGGAACATCGAACGTGCACGAATAGATATTAGTAAACACGATCGCACAGTCTGTGTTGTTTACGTACGCTCGCGTATCGAGGAAAATGCGTCGCGCGCCGTAGTACGCGAAACGAAATTTTCTCCCGTGCCGCTGCTCTCGCGTTCTAACCTCGAAAAACGGCCTCCGACGCCATGCAGCCGGTGAAGCGGCAATCGCGTTCGTCCTGACGCGCGGGGCACAACCAGTGACGTTTTCGCGACCACGATATAAACGAACAATGTCGCGCGTCCGTAATTCCGAGTGAAAATTCGTGTGTTTGTTGACGCGAAGAGGACGAAGATCGGATATCAACAACGTGATAAGACACAGCGGGGAGCTTCCGGAGTGCGCGTAGCAAATCCTGCTCCTGCGTTCTCTTTCTCTCAATTCTCTCTGTGTACATTCGAAACAACTGTGACAAGTGCATGGTATGTTCGACCTGTCGCAGACTCGACGTAACATCCTTTCCGACAGTTTCCCATCCGCGGACGCCGCGAAACGAACTCTCGTCACGTGACGACACGCGTTTCTCAGTAGCGCGTTATCTCGATCTCCCTTTGTGTGTTCCTGACAGTAATAACGAGATGAAAATAACGCGGTCTCGTCCGCCGCAAGACCACGGCGTCGCTAGTGCTTGACAGTAGGAAATATTATCGATACATCGATCGCGCGCGATCCGTCGCTCCGAACACTCGTCGTGCGGACGACTTCACGTCAGTTCGCGCCTGTTCTCTCGCGTTTCGCGTCGATTTCGCCGCCGACACGACGAGAGGAATGCAGTCCAACACAATACTTCGCTCCGACGTCGGCAGCACGGAGAAACTGATGGGCAACAACAATAATCTCAACAACAACGGCTCGCCGGGAGCGGACATAATGTTCCAGATGGAGGACGAGGGCCTTACGCAGTTGGGCAGCGTTTTTCAGTCGGCTTACCAGTCGATCGTAGGTGGCGGTCCTCAGGTAGTGTGTTGTTGAAAATATTCCTTGATCATATTTACATACGATTCACTTACGGGGGAGGGAGGGCGGAAGTCTATTGGAACTTTCTTTTAACGTTTGATATTTACTCGTATGTAGACGCAATTTAAATAATTTAATACAGATATCTAAATAATTTCGATTTCTGTTGAGTAATTGAACAAAGAACAATTTATCATAGTCTTTACAAACATTTATTCTCTCACTTTATTAAGCAAATTGCTTTGAAATTTATGTTGATTGCCAAATATCGAGAGAAAAGTGCAATTATCAGCTCCGATCTAAGTAATCGCGAAATTGACAATCATTTGACGGCACAAACGTAACAATTGCATTTTTTTTTAATAATAGACACTGCCAGTAATGAACTTTCATTTTATTTCGACGTGATTTTATTTCGCGACGAATGATTGCGCTCGGCTACAGCTCAATCGACTGTTTTCTCGTCAAAATCTGCATCCAATGTAATTTGATCCAAATGATATCTCTCGATATGTATGTATGTATGTGTGCGCGCGTGCACACTATATAAATACATAAACAACAAAAAGTGCACATACGCACACAAAGAAGCTATATATCGCGAAAAGTCTCCGGAGAACCGGGAGCGAATAACGGAAGCTTATTTTCGCGCAAAATCTAAATCTTCTTCGAGTTTCCGGCGACGTCTCGCGCGCGGGAAAGGCGTTTTCTCCAAAGCGGATTGCGCGTCAATCGGGAATAGAGAAGTGGCGTTGGGGTGGTAAGGGGAAAAGAGGAGGAGGAGGAGAAGGAAGAGGACGATGATAGAGGGAGAGAGAGACCTGCACGCGTTTTACGATTTTCCCCCGTGGATTCGGCGAAGCGTGCGGAGCACGCCATCGGCTCGATGACGTCGGAATTACGTCACGAATATGGCCGCTGTCACGTGGGCGGGCTCGTCGTCGTCGTCGTCGCCGTCGCCGTCGCCGTCGGCTCGCTCTTTTTGTGTCGGACGCCCTTCCTTCGTGTTATATAGGGTGCTCTACAAAGTTTTATGAGGCAGCGCGATGACTTCCTGTAAAATAGATGGACGTCACGTCGAATTTAATGACGGCCTTTTTAGGCGACACGAACTCGCGAAACGCCCTCCGATACGGTCCATACGTCGTCGATCGAAATTGATGGTACGCGCCAACTTTCGAGCTGATTTGAATAAACGAGCCCGAATTTAGATCCAATATATCCGATCTTCTCAGAAATGTCAGAGGGCAATTGACACGGGGCGAGTTTGGCATATTGTTCCGGGCACACACTTTTCCGTAACCGATGAGTCGGAAGACGCCCGCACGCAATATCGCGTCCCTTTCGAAACTAGAGCAAACGATATCGCTCTCCGCAGATGGGATAAATCCTACATCCTGTTGATATAGCGTGTCCTTTCTTCCGCGCTATCGGTTAACATTATACTTGTTCTAGTTTCTAGCGGAATCTAAAGGTTATACGCCGTCCGTATTGGCGTAGTTGACAAAACGATACGATTTCTCGATTTTACAAACACAATGAAAAAAAGAATAAATTTCTTTGTCGCAAAAATAAAATGAATAAATGTGAATTATTCGTTTATGTATTTTGTAGATAAAATTATCGTGTATTTTTTTTTTTTTTTTTTTTGTTAACATCGCGCACATGCATTCCTGGAAACGTGAAGTAATATGCGCTCGAAGTAATATGCGCTTGACATTTCGGCGAAATTTGGAGGGGCGCGATAACACAGAGAGCCGGCTTGTAAGAATTTCGCGAAATCAGAAATTCGCGTGCGCTCTCGAGCAGAGAGAGAGAGAGTATCACGCCAGGAATGTCGGGACTGCTGCAGCAGCAGTCAGTCAGAGGACAATGTCTATTCCTACATTGCGAGTCGGCGCATATACGGCGAAGTGACTCATCATCCCCGCATTGTTTCGTTAAATGGAATTTCTATCTAATTTAAATGCGGCTTAGCTAGAAATAATGCGATTATGCGTTAGCTTATTCTGTTTGTTAATCTCCTTTGCACACTATTGTTACCCCGACGGCGGGAGAGGGATATGGACGACGCGGAGGGCGCGACGCGAGAATGAGAGAGACGGAAGGTGTGAGTGAGAGAAAGAGAGTGAGTGCGCACCCCCCTCCTCTTGTTCTCCTGTCTCCTCCTCTTACCGACTTGCCGTTTTGTACGGCACTGTACATTATTTCAGTACAGTCTACACAGCCGCTAGATCCTCTCTGGCTTATGGACTGTTCTCAGCGGTTCTCCTTTTCGACTTGAAACTGCAAATTTTAATCTGCACCCGTCCCCTGGATTTTCTCAATTAAATAGGATTATTTTCCGAGAGCTTCGACTTATGCACACAATACATGTATATTCAACGTTTTCTTTGATGGCTCAAAACTTTTATTGAGTGAGAAATTCGTATTGAATCGCGACGAACACTAGAAAATTTTTATTTAACTCGGTTACTTGAGTTGTTTTTTTTTTTTTTTTTTTTTTTTTCATCAAGTTCGTCGCTTTCTAACTGAATTACGACGGGCGCGATAATGCGCCAATTAAGACGGGAACTTGTAATACTGGTGCAGCACAAAGGAATCTAATTTAGTACTCCATTTTTAGAACATCGTCATTAATGGTGTAATAGCGCGATATGTAATTACTTATTCTTCGGTCTGGGGCCGACTCCTTTTTCATCTCTCCGGCCTTTAGGACCGGCGGCCGGTCGGCTCGATCGGCTCTTCCGACTTATTAATGGTAACGGTACAAAAGTCTCGTAATTATGCCTCTCGCGTTAGCAAAAGACGTATTTAATGACGCAAAGCGTTACGAGACAAGCGAGATCGAGTAGGCCACGCACATTTACGCTGTGTGTTAGATCGACAGCTGTCGGTCCATTATTTTCAGTATCTCCGTCGTCAATTTCAATTCGCGTAATTGTCGCCACTAAGAAATAATGTGACTAATAATGTCTAACATCTAATCGAACAGGTCGATTGACACGAATTTACGATATACATGTAATAGCAAGATTACAGACGCGCGTGGAAAAAATATCTCGTTGTCAATTAGTGATATGTATATGTTTTTTTGTATTATAATATATGTGTAAATAACATTTATGTGAGTTAAAATTCGGTGAAATGTGAAGATGTGATAAGATCTGCGCGTATAATGTGATTGAATCAATTGCAATTAGATCGTTATCGGGCGCTGGTTTTTCCAGTTTGAGCGTCACGTCCGATGACTATAAACGTTTACAACTTTTTTGTTTTATTCCCGGCGATTGTTTGGATCGTCGGAATTTGCGTTGTCGTTCGTGCGGGAGAAAAACTATAACGCGGTGCGTCGCGACAAGAATTTCCAGGGCCGTATTTCGCGGAAGTCACTTCGGATTAACTGCATTAAAGTTTCTCCGCGGCTCCCTTAAAAATATTGCAACGGCTTAAACGTTTTTTAACGCCGAAACTTTTGCCTCCCTCGATTTATTCGAGAGCGAAATTATCCGTTATTTACCGACGAGAGAGGAGCGGCAGGAGGAAGAACGGTGGTGGAAGCGTTTCCCCTCGCTCTTTTTCTCTCTCTTTCTCTCTCTCTCTCATTTTTTCCCGCTTCCCTCATCTCTCGACGGCGCTTTCGTGTGTCTGGCGAAACCAGTTTTTGATCGCGCCGGGTTAAGGGCGGCCATTTCCGGTCCGCGCGCGCCTTTCTCCCTCCTTACCTCCCCACCTCCGCGTCCCTCATATCCGGTACGGCACTTGCAACGTTTTAAACTCGCTGCTCTCTCTGGTACACTCGGACGACCTTTTTTTCCCGTGAGCTTGTCGGGCGTAAAATCTTCCCCCGGCCTGGCGTCGGGACGACCGAGGGAGGGACGGAGGGAGGAAGCTACGGCGGCGGCGCTCTCGAAAAATAGACAAAAAAATCCACCTTCATTATGAAACGTTATCTTTCTTTACGTCCGACTTAATTAGCTCGCTGCGTCCATTTTGGGATATTACAATGCGCGGGCCCCGAGCAACCTCTGGGCGAAAATTAAGTCGCTTGAGCTGTCTCACGTGAATCACTTTGATAGATTAAGCTGCTGCCATAAAGTTCAAATTGAATCTCGCCACCGAGATGGTTACGTCAACAGACACGAATGTGTACATTTGATCGTTTTTTATTTTTCTTTTTTAAAAATTTCCGACCGTGGAAATTTACGTGGTTTACGTATGCCTCGGCTAATAAGTATAGATACATGCAACAGACATTTGCATTTATCCGGTCGTTTTACGACGTCGCGCCAAGACCTGCCATTTCGACGTTATTAATGAAGATTCATATTACGCGCTTCGCCGCGACGGCGCGTTTCTCTATAAGTTCGTTTCAGTCGGATATAGGAGGAAGATAGAACTAAGAAAAATAACACACGTCTATCTGCATAATAAATGACTTACAACTGGCTTCATTTTTACATAATCCTATCAAAAATTAATCAAACTCTTTTTTTTTTTCGCACGTGTATCACCGCAGTCGTCGCATTCGTGTTTGAAAGTCAAAACGATTCCTCGCGTATTCATCACATCCTTGTATTTACTTGTACAGAAACTCGATTATCGAATTCAAAGATTAATACGCGGCATGATGACGTGATCGTGCAGATTTCTCAAAATAAAAATGCATATCGAAGAAGGGTGGAACGAAAAAAACGTGCGGGGCGAGCGGAAAAGAAACCCGAAAGCGAAAGTAGCTGCCGATCGCGGTGGTCCAGCGATCGCTTCAATTAAGACGAAAATTTGTGCGTGCGTGCATGTCCGGGATCGGCGAGATGATCGCGATCGTGAAAGCTGCCGGCGAATCGTCGTTGTGACATTCGGCGTTTTACGAGCGATCCACGCGCGGCAATCGTCAGAGAAATAATGTCGACGCGCGCTCGTCTCTTGGAGGCCGATGTAATTGCCTCGGAAAAAAAAGAATCAATGAAACTGATAGGCCCGTTATACGTCGTCCCGTTTCACCTGCCTTCTCACGGTGCACGCTCTGTCGGCGACCAAATTTACTCCGAGTAAAACACGGCGCCGTGTCAACGTTATATGTGTGAAATATATTCGTTGCGTATAAAAAAAAAAAAACACGTTGCGTCTTATTTTTATAATCGAGTTAATAAATTTTTGAGAAACATCTAATATGCAAATTACATCTTGTATTTTAAGTAAAGTTATGTGTGCGGAGACAGTTCAAAAATTAGAGTCTTATTTAATATTCAAGTAACTTTGTTCGCTATCGCTTTATTCATTTTTTACGTCAATAATTTAACGTTCTATTAGAAATAAATATTATAATTTACTTTGCGGAAAAATGTCAGAACGATGAGAACCACTGATCACGCGAGTGCTAGGTTAAAAGCGACAATGAATAGAATTGATATAAATGGGACGGCGACCTGGCTTCAGTCTCGAAGTTGATTGTTTTTTCTTTCCCCTATCGTCGAATTGGTCGACAAGTGCCACTTTATTATCGCAACGAGTTCGTTAACGTGCTTTTACCGAATCGTCGAGACACAACGAGGCGATTAAGGTAGAGAAAAGAAACTTGCGTCCATAAAATCTAGCACGCCAAACGTTTTTTTGCATATCAGTAGACAGAAAGAGAGAGAGAGAGAGAGAGAGAGAGAGAGAGAGAGAGAGAGACAGAGAGACATGTAATTGTTTTATAATAAATTAATTTTTTTGAATTCATTTCAATCAGACCTTTTATCGGACATTTTCACATTATTTTTATTAAATAATGTTTTTTCTAGTACTTTTATTTTTCGTTAAAAATAACACTATTCGACGTACTTATATATTTGACAGAAATTACAGCAGTGTCAATTTTTATGCTTAGCTATTTTATATTTGTTCGTGTAACATTTTTTTTGGGATGAAACTTATCTAGGCGCAAGAGAGAAAAGAGCGAAATTAACGAAGCGTTGACCGCACGAAAGCGACCGCGGAAAGCTAGAAACTAGGAGTCGCGGAAATTCCATGACGGTGGCAGTTCCGGTCGATCGTCGCCGCCCGTCTCATAATCTATGGTTGGGATTAGCATTAGTACTCTGACACGTATGTGTAACCCATATGATAGCGCTTGTAGCTACAAGCTACGCGTACGTACACGCGCACGCATACACGCACTACCTCGTATACGTATACGCTGGATCCGCGCGCCGGAGCACGTACGCTTCCTTCTCTCGCTCCGTTTCTCTCGCTCCGCTTCTCTCTCTACAATTTGCGTACAATACACACACACACACACACACGCACGCGCGTAAACAGATACGATAGATACGCGGCGGCTACAAACATATTCGCGCGCGGCGGCGCGCGCGAGGTATAATTAGACGCGGCCTAGAGCCGCACTAATAGCGGTATCCTAGGACCTCAACACACGTCCGTCGATATATCCATTGCTGGTAACCATTATCCCCTGGCTCTGTTTGCACGGATACGTCGCCTCCGGGACACGCGTACTCCGTACACGCGCGCGTGCTCGCACATGTGTTTCTCTGTGTGCGATGTGCGCGCAGAAGCGCATTCACGTTGTATCTATATATCGTTACGTACAGATATCGTCACATACACGTTACATATTCCGCGTGCGTGTATGTGCATCGCACGTATGTGTATCGCACAAAGCATGTCTACATCGTCTACGTGTACGCGAGCGGACGACTTTAATGAAGCCGCGCGTTGTACGCGCGATTGTGACAATTAACGAGATCGGGAAATATATGCGTAAGAAAACGCACATATTTCCCAATCACAGAGAAATCACAGAGAGATCTCGGCATCGGCGGCGGATGGTTGACACTGTTCGCGTTCCCGTTTGATGTGTATTTTTGGTCGCTTCCGCGCGATATAAATGCGGAACGAATAATCATAAATTAATACTCGGGCAGTTACGGCCGCGACTTCTATTTTGTGTGTGTCGCGCGCTTCAAACGCTTATAAAGTTATCCGAACGTCGAATATATACGCGACATCTCGCGACAAATGTCAGTGTTTCGACTAATCTAAGTTTTCCTCGAGTACGTATCGATATCTTTCAATTTGATACCTTGAGCTAGTTTTGAAATGCACAATCGCGTCGCATCGATCGCTCGCGCGTCGTCGAATAAATACTTGATGCCCCAAACTTTGCTTTCCTTCCGAGAGTTTCTTTTATGCATTTAATATAACAAGTACGCCCGTCGAGATAAAACGGCACTGTGCCAAGGCGGCAAATATAAAAAAAAAACTGTTATGTCGGATATTCCGATTATCTTCCGGCAATCATCTCCCAAACATATTCACGTATCTCCGAAACCTGTGCATATACACGAACGCTCGCAAAAGCGCGCGCGTGTGTATAAGTATGTGCGCGCACACACGCATTTCCGTTTATCCTACGAAGCAATATAGCGACGGCACATACGATGTGCTACTGTTATGTGACGTGTGTATGTTTATATATTATATATACATATACATACATATACATGCGCGCGCGCGCGCGTCTATATCCGCGAGAACTATATGGACACCGTATATATATCCGATTATTAGTGTGTCACATACGCTTGATTTGGTAGCGGGCTTATAACGCCCGTTATAGCGCCGAGAGGCGCCAGCTGGATGTGTTTCGAAACATACACCCCCGTCATATCCCCCGAACGCGCGCGGTGCGGTCTTCCCTCTCACGCGCGTTTATCCCTCTGGTCCTCCGCCGGTCGCGGCACTGTTCGCGCTGATGATAATGACGTTGATGATGACGGGACTTGCGATGACGCGACGCGACGCAGTGTCGCTCCGCGCCGCAATCAAATAATCCTTTCCTCAGTGAAATAAAGAAAATTCGGGTGGACAGCGAGGAAACGTCAAATCCGAGATGAAAAATTCGAAAATTGTAGCCTATTTACTTAATAAATTAAGTAAAGCGGTGAGAGTTCGATGTATTAATTTGCATTATTTTTCTCGCATTTATACGTGTTTTTTTTTCTTTTTTTGACGCAAGAATGACTTTTAAATTACATGCTTGTAATGCACGCGCGCGTACTTTCACGGGGCTTTAATATAAAATGCGATTTCTCAAATTAGACACGGCGCGCAATCGTGCGCGAATTTTAATTATCATTCGCAACGCCTGGATATTACGGTCATGCTAATTGTAGGATGTCGGTATTTTGATACACATCGCGCGACGGCTTGCGCCAATAACACACAACGCGGAGAATTTATTAACAAACAGAGTTGTCGTGAATCGGTGAATTGTGAGGGCCGTTTAACGGCCGACACACCGGGCGGGAATTAGGTGCCGCGATTAGCGTTTTAGTTTCGAGCCGTGGTGTCGCGTGTGGACGCGAGTGTCTCTCTTCTATATGTATAATGCCACGTGAGTAGGCGTCGCCTGTGATGACACGGCGGGTCAGCTCGATAGTCCGCCGACTGTCCATTGTACTTCGAGATTTCCGTACTGACCGGCGCGCGAACAGTATACACACGCGAATCCACCGTGCCGTAATTACACGCTTCCCCCTTCCCTTCCCCCAACTGTATATGTACAAGACACGTTTTCTAATAACGGTTCTGATTCTCTTTCTGTTTCAGGTGAGTTAACAGTTCTTCTTCACTCCGTCTATGCGCCGATTAGCGCCAAGAATGTTTGCTGTATCGAACGGTGAGAGATTCTTCATTTGTCTTTGCGTTTTTCTATATATTCTATCATCTCTATGTATTGATTACATTATGCCAGTTTGGTTTTACTTTCCTTTCTTGAGTTAGACTACGAATAGTAACAACAATTGCGCTGGGAACTTCGTTCTGTGCGTTGCTAATGTTTTCTCCCGACAATATTTCACTTACTTTATTGCATTTTAAATTTTCGTTAGTACGCAAGAGATTATTATTGTCATTTATACGGGTTTTAGTTGTGCATTGAAATCCGGTTAAAATTATTTCTGATCAATTGCAGAACCAGTTAATTAGCGTAAATGAAATAATTATTTTGTCAATGTGCAGTCAGGGTTAAAATGTGGTATATCTAGAAGTTTTCTAAGACTCGCGAAGAGAGAAATAGTGTCGAATCGAGAGCTCGTGTGAAGCGAGCAGCGCGAGACGAGGGGGAAGCTAGCATGAAAAAAGAAAAAAAATAAAGACGCGTATAGGGACCTGAGTCCGCTCCAGGGCGAAAGAAAACGATGGAAACATGGCGACTTTCGGGCCATATGGCGTTTACGGGTGCCCAAGCACCGTAAACTTTCATGGACGTAGCCTTAATCTTTCTCCTTCTTTCTTTCGCTGTTTCCATCGTGCGTCGAGGCCCTCCTCCTTCACGAGAACAGGAGCCTTAATCAGCGACCGCCAGACTCTTAAAGGATGACGAGTGGTTTCGACTGGAAGTCACGAAGCCGAAGGTTCTTCGCCCTTTGCGTGTCTAGGTCGGGCTCCGAAATTGTTTCAGAAGCGATTTTGTTTCCTCGATCCGCGCCTAGAAGTCCGCGCGCCGATCTATCTTATCTTTTTCTTTTTATTTCGTGCAATGTTGCGCGCATCGTGTTCTCCGCTTCTCTTCCTCTTTAAAGCTTTCCTTGAATTCTATCGATTCCCGGGTTGCTCGCGATAAGGAAATAACACCCCTATCAATCATACGAGCCGAGATAGACTGCGCATCGATCGGAGGAACACCGGATTACGTGCGAGTTCTTACATAGCGTAACGCGTCGAACGTGGGTGCAACATTAACGCGCGCGATAACCGATTAATCTTCATCGCGCGCGAGTTGCGCATTTTGAAGACCGACGAGAGAAATCCCGAAACCGAATAATCTCAAGTCGTGCGAAATTATGCGGAAACGTCTCGCGCATTAATAAGCATTTCAATCGCTGCACCCTCAAGTTTCTCTCATCTCTGTCTCTCGTGCATATATTCCGCACGTACACGCGGCAGAATACACAATGTGCCGATTCATATGCGCGCATCACATACACATACGTGGTCGCGCCGTCCACACGCGGGGCATTCTTGCCACCGAAACGGGCTTCACCTTCGACCCGAGGGATCGATCTGCATAGCGGGGTAGCTCTCGCATAATCGTGCAAAACGCGCCGGTGGACATGCAGGCGGATAGAAGCGCAGGCATACGTATGTGTGTGTGTGTATGTGTGTGTACGAAAGCGTATGCATGCGTGCGTGAGTATGCGTATCCAGTGGAGCTCCATAACGCGAATGTGTAAGCTAGGTTTGGTGAGGGTAAAGCTCTCTCTCTCTCTCTCTCTGTCTCTCTTTCTTCTTCTCTCACTATGTAGGATAGAGCTTAGATTAGGTTAGCTCAAGCCAGTTCCGATTTCCGTGCTGATCTCGCGATAGATTGTGCCTGCCTCGTGCCTGTCTCCGTCTTCTATACCGGCAATCTTCGTACTTCTGTTGGATCTCGTTGATATATTATTGTTTACGATTATTGTATTATAATGGCAATATACACGTACATCGCTTTTCTGTGTGCGGTGTTAATTAACTGCTACGATTCGCAAAAATACCGTTAACGCGATAATATCAAGCTCTCTTTCATTTCAAGTCCATATTTTTGTCGTAATTTATAGAAGCTCGTAGTTTTCGAAGTAAAAATTAAAAGTTTTTGATTCATACAGAGAAATCTTCGCGATAGGTGAAGTGTTTCAGGCATAAAACACATTTCGGTTTATTTATTGCGCGATTCGCGATTCGCTCCCAACGAACGAATCCACTTATCTCGGGATGAAATAAACCCCGGGGGTTGGCACGAGGTTATATTCCACGGGGGTGCATTCCACGGGGGCCCGGAATAGAAAGCGCACCCGAGCCAGTTTCGATTTCCGCGGAGATCACACGGTAGATCGTGCCTACCTCCGTGCCTGCCTCCAGATTATTTCCCGGTGATCCTCGAGCAAACGAGCAAGCGAGCGAGCTAGTTTACGTCTCTAACGTGCGGCTCTTGTGCCGTTATTGTTGTCGGCGTCGCTACGCCGCCGTGGCAACGTCGTCGTGCATTCAACGAGTCCGAAAAGTTTTCGCGACTGTGTGTACGCGACCGACGAGGAAGTCACGAACCAAGTTCTCTCGAGGGAGGGCGCGTTCAGCACTCCCCATCATCGTACTATTCGCATATGCAGCTTCTCGTACGTTCGCCTTATTTTTCAACGACCGTTGAAATGACGGTTGAGTGGAATTAATATCTACCGATTCCGATTTTTTCTCATTAATTCATGAAATTTCAACGTAATCGATTGTGTCACATAAATTGTTTACGTGGATATCGCGCGTTGCAAGATATATCTGCGAGATATATGTATCAAGTCTCGCGATCTTGTCAATCACCATGTGAGGAATGACATCTGACTTTATCAATCTCGAGTGACAAGCATCGCGCTGAAAAATCACGACGCCTGGCAATTTCCTCAAACCCGACATTTATCGCGTACACCCATCTTTAACGCAGAACTTTGTTTACGCGCGAATAAAGAATGCGATAAAGACTCAACGATTCTTAAATGTGATCGAGAGAGTCTTGTGCCGATTCGCGATACCTGGCTTTCGCAAACGATCGCGGAATGAAGTCCGTTCTCGCTGGCGATAAGATAAATTTCTCGCGTGTATGTACAATCGACTCGGCGAAACAAAATGATAAAAACGATAGGAAACGCGCGAAGGGAGAGATGGTGCATCAGCATAGATTGCCACGTGTACGTCGCTCGCGGGCAAATCCAATCGATCGATCGATCGACCCCGGGATTGCCTTATAGACAATCACCCGATCGCGCAGTAATTTCGCGAAATTGCATCGTTCCACATCGCCGAGGCGATAATTGTCAACGATAGATAGAGCGCCACGCGACGAAGACTTCGAGCCCGTACATGTAGGCTCGGTTTCGTGGTCGATCTCGCGATGTAACGGGTGGCGAAAGAAACCTACGCTACGTTCGACTCTTTGCGAGCTATCGTCCTCGTCGACTCTTTACTACAAAATTATTGACTTTTGCTATAAATATCGTTCGCGTAGCAGTCTATAGCCGTTTCCGATGTACCTTCGAGATAGCAACTCTTCACCTTCGAGCGATTCTTCCCGAGGTTCTTTAAAGAGAATTCTTCACACAGAAGTTACCAAGTAGTAAATCTATTACTAAATGCTGAACATATAATTTTGAACTTACTTAGGCCAACTAAAAGTTGCGTAAATCAGAAATAGAGAAAAAAAGTGTATTTTACTGTTAATGTGTTTATTGATTAATTTTCACGGACGCAATGATAACGGTCTTCCGCGCAAGTTCCTCGGTGTGTTATTACGTAAAGATAAAGAGAGAATATACGAAAGTATTCAGATAACGAGTTTTGCGGCATCCTCACGTCGGACGGTCTTCCGCTCGGAAATCAATCGATACGCGCTTCTCTTTCTCACGTGTTCTCATTTCCCCGGATAGACACGGATTTTAATTCGAGCCGCGTGACCAGACCCCTTGAAATTCGATCCAAAATTACAAGACACGGTCCCCCGAGTTCCGGGCCGATGGCAACGAGAGACGCATGGGCGCGAGAGGGGCCTTGTCTCGCTCTTCCCGCGCACAGTCCCATGGAATTATGGTTTTTGGCTGGTCAAAATTATGGTCGCGCGTTGCGTTCAAGACCGGGTCATTTCCTGAGCGTCGCGCCGTCGTGTTTCGTTTCTCCCTCTTCCCGTCGTGTCTCTTTTCCCTATTTTCTTTTCCTCCTCCTCCTCCTTCTCTTTCTTTTTTTTTTTTTCAGACACAGCTCTTCTCAACTGCCCTTAATACGCCCAACCTATTCGTTCATTCCTTCGGTTGAGAGAACGCCTGAGTGAGAATCTTTCTCTCTCTCTCTCTTCTTCTTTTTCTCTCCGGCCGAAGAGAATTACAGACGGAAAAAAAGTACGAGAAAAAAATGTGGGCCTTCGTCGCGGGAAAACCTTTCGGTCTCGATGATATACACGGTCTAGACCGAAATGACTTTGCGTCGCGATGTCGTGTTTCTTTTTGTGAGCGTGATTTAAATGATAAACGATTTACCGATTCTCGTGACAAAAAAAAAATAAGGAATAGGAAACAGATTTCTATTTCATTGAGTAAATAATCAGTTTCAGAATTCACACAGATTTGTTTAATAATCGAAATACTTAGATAATACAAATTTCACGCAAAATTGAGAAAGTGGACATTATCATCTTTAAAGTCCGGGTCTGTTTTGTATTCTTCGTGTTCTCTTTTTTTTTTCTTGCGTCGTGTTAAAATTAGAACCGTGTTAGGAAGAAAATATTACATATTCGAACACATTTCTTGACTTGCTGCGTCGCTTTCTTTGCACAGGTGCGCCTAATTCTCGGGCTTATCTTTCGACTACTGAAGATCCAATTATGCAATCGTTGCTCGATAATAGGACACATTTAACATTGTCTTTAATTAAAGAATATTTTATTCTCACTTGTGTATTCTACAGATATTGTTTTTTAATGTTCGTAGCGAGAAAACTTCTTGAAATCTTCTTTATTCTATAAAACTTTCGAAAAATACCGGTTTTCGATATAATCCCGAGATTCTAATTGCGTAAACCAATGTTTTCGTAATTCTGATATCGCTGCTCCCGCGCAAAACAATGGGATTACCGGCCGGTCAAAGACCGGTTGCACGGATTTTAAAACCCATAATCCTAGGTGGAAAGACCTGCCGGGGTTAGGACCGCTGAACGAAATGTGCGCGAACGAATGAACGAACCCCGTGACTCCCCGCCGCTGGTCTCTACCTCCGCTGTAACCATTGTTTCCACACCGATATGGTGGCGGCATTGCCCTTCGTTCTCTACCTGTTCCGAAAAATCATCTGCTATTCAGGATTTGTCCAGATGTGCCACCCAGACGATAGATTTTTCGGTTTTTCAATTTACCGGAGGTTAAATCCCCCGGTCTCGACTCGAGAAAACCCTTTCTCTAGATGTTTTCTCAAACATGACTCTTCGGGAAGTTTATTAGTTCTGACGGCGTTAAAGAAAAAGCGCCGCAACGCACGCTCCGAGCGTAAAAGTGACATTGTTATTCCGATAGCTGTCGACACGCGTTACTAAAACTTTGCGATTCTCTGCGATACGAATTTTTATTCCGCTCGTGTTACACAACACAGCGATAATAAATTCTCCAATTTAATACTGACTTCGATATCCGCGCGCGCGGTTGTTATCGCTTGCAATTTCAAGCGCGTTATTTACATGTGTACATGCAATTGCTCGTATTTATATTAATATTTGACGAGAGAGCAGTATTTGCTTACTCGTACGCGTTCCTGTATCGTACGAGTATCCAATACGCACACACGTACATACGCGCGTCTCTTTTCGTGAATATATGTGTATCGCGACGTGAAACGATGACGATGCGCATGTGCGCGTGCATTCACGCATATATGCGTGCTAACGGCGCTTACGCATGCGCATACATCGTCTCCGTAGCAGCTGTCCGCCAGGTGCGTGGCACCGTCGACCAATCAGAGATCTCCCCTTGACCGGGGGGTGCTCAACCTTCGGCGTCCTCAATTACCTGCGTCCTATCCTGCGAGATATAACCTGCCAGGAGGCATTGTCCATCGGAATATATAAATCCACCCTCGCGAAATATCCGTTCGTGCATGCAGAGTATAAAGGTTTACGCGAATGTATGGTCAGGAGATTGTAAATATGTAGTTCGAAATAGGTACAGTGTAATTTTGCTTGTAAAATATGTATTTATCACACAGAAAAGATTGCAAAAACTAACAGAGCACATCTTTTTTCTTAAATATTTATAGTGTGACAGAAAAAAAATTTTATATGCTGTAGAATAAAGTGACATCAGAAATTATGTTGCAATATTGAAATCAACAACACGATCGTTGCTGCAAGAGTCCATTAAATGCAATGTAAATTTTTCAAATAATAAAAAAGTTCGATAATCGAATATCGATGCGTTTAAAAACTGTAATTATATGCAGCAAGTCGCGCGCGCATTGCCTATTAAATTAATGACACGGTGGATTGTCGATTTCTCTAATAACACAGTATTGATATTCAAATATACAACAGAAAACCGTCAATTCTGATCTCTCTCGTGTGTCGCGGCTCTCCTATCGACGCCCGTTCCTTGCTTCTTCTCGATTCCCAGCATCGCGCTCGCGGCTCAAAGTGTTACCGTTAAATAACAGCAATAGCCGCAAATTGCTGGCATTAGACCGTCAGATACGCGCATAATATTCGCGCACGCGTCTATGCACCGGCTTCGCATACGCTTTGCGTTGCAGCGGCTGCTGGCACTTTTGTTCCGATCGCTCGCGGCAGTTTCTCTTTCTTTCTCGCGTTTCTCTCGTTCGCGCAACCGGAATTTGCAGCTGTACGAAAAGTCATTTTCGAGCTTCGTGGACCTCGTCCACGTGGCCACTTGCGAAACAAACGTCTTGGGAACAAGCCCACCCGAGAAAACTCGCGCGCGAGTTACGTATGTTAAGATCGCGTGTGTTTGCCGCACTTTAAGAAATACGTTGTGCATACAAACGTATGTGTATACATGTACAAGAGCCGAGCCATTAAAGGAGATCGCGCTCGCCAACTCTTATCCGTGGCGAATTGTCCCGCTCGCCGTGACAATGGCGCGCGTTGCCCCCTTGTCGACGGGGCTATAAAAGTGAAATAGAAACTAGCGATAGTATCGCTGACTCGAGTTTTCATACCGCACGGCAAACAACGCCATGTCGGGTAGTAACAAACCAGGATTTATTAGTACAACCGATTGTTCGACGATTCGAGATTATACTTATACTGCGTTGCTTCGTGAATTTGATTGATACGAGCACGAGCTTAGTCGTATAGATTTCGGGAAATTTTGAAGAATCGAGCGAATATATTTCGATAGGAATTTAGCAACACAAAAGAGTAATAAATAACAAATAACATGTACAAAAAAGAAACATTTTAGAATTTTATAGAGCAATTGAAAAAATTACGGTGAGATATAAGTTTTTTCGAATATTTCAGAAATCTTTTGAAGAAAAAATTGAAAAAGATAAGAATGGGTTGATGAGAAAAAGAGAGAAATATTTTTCCCTCCTTTCTCTTGATAATGTAGCTGTAAGTTTACCGTTTAGGGAAAATGTCGGTGCCTTTGATACGCCCGCGCAAGATCGCCGGTGATTTGCCGCGGAAACGTCGGTGAAAATGTCGCACACGTGCACTCGCGATGTGTTTACCTTGTTTAGGTCCACCATCGCGCAGAACGATTAATGGTCGGCGGTGGAAAACACACGCGGGAGAGAAAGGGTCCGGCATCGGGGGAAATGACATTTTCCTTATTCTTCTGTGCGCGCGCTACTTACCGAAATGTAAATTGTGAGAACCGGAGGATTGCGGAATCGCATCGCGCGAAACGCACCGCGCGGCTTGTTCCCGTTTGCCTCGATATTTAACTCGTTACCGTATGTTGCGTGTCGAATGCGGCAAATTGAACAATGCCAGCTTGAAGGGGGCTGTTAGAGGCGCTGAAAATGTCATTAAGAGAAAGTCGAGTACATTAGCGTGCGGTGTTTTTTTTTTCTCTTTTTCTTTCCGTATAATCTCAACAACAAAAATTCACGTGAAAATATCGACTTTTAAATCAGATTAGTCTTTAATTTTTTAAAAGAAATCTTATGAAATATAACTCAACTTTATTTTTGGACCTTCTTGCGAATAATCAGAATTATTATTATTCGGTCTTCTCTCTCTTTCTCTCCCTTTTGTACAATTTCGAAGATACGCATTTGACGTTTCCAATCCAACAACGAAATTCCGATTAAGAGCGCATTATTGGTTTATAGAGACGCACGCCGTTTTCGGTATAATCAGTGCAATTTGCATCTCCCTGCGATTTCCACCGTGAAATCGCTCGGTTTGCTATCAAACGATCAAAACGTTTCGCGCATCGTCGGCCATAGCCAGGGAGATTAATGACAAGCTTTGATGCGTACCAGCAATTATTAATTACGCGCATTACGCGACGCCGCCGGACTTGGACGGTACGCGCACCGTACGATGCTCAATCGCGTTAACTGTTAGCCTTAATGCACCAGGAAATGAACTTGCCTTCGGTGGTCACGTGGCATCCGTTCATCGGCCTCGTATAATCGACTATCCGATGATATCTGTATCGCGCTGAAAGAGAAAGAGAGAGAGAGAGAGAGAGAGAAGAGCGAGACAGACAAGATATATGAAGCGTGCAAGATATGTGAAGTACATATTTTAACCTGACGCTTCGCATTTATCTGCGAAATGCGCGAAAAAGGATGTATAATTAAATTCTCGCTGTATAGAAGATACGGAAGATTCGATCTCGCGATCTTTCGAAGCTGCTTTTTCTTCGTTTTGCATTTTTCATCGTTTGCGAAGAGAAGAAAAAAAAAGAGATACACGTTTACTTTGAATTTCCGGTTATCATAACAATCGTGTCAGGATATAATTAGACGCGGTTGTTTGTTACCACATGAGGGAATTAAAACGACGCGGAGAGATTATTATTCGATTTGCAATTAGCTGAGGGATGTATTACGTAAATAAGTGACGACAAACTGTCGCTCAAAGTACACCCGGTTGTCGTTGGAAATTAATTCGCGCATTCCGCGCGTTGTTCCACCTTTTACCTGAATTATGGAGACCGATTCGCGCAACCGGGATTATTCAGCAGGCGGTCGCTTAATCGAGCCTCCTTAATTAGCTGCCAATTATTTTATCCGCGGCCAGTACTGCTGGTCGCCAGTGCAACGCGCGCGGGACTGCCGTTCCGTGAGCACTTCGGGCGGAATCGGCCGATGAATTATTTATCGCACGTTAGACGGGTCAAGGGTACTCGTCGAGTCTACTTCGTGCCAAAAGCCATTAGCTCGAGATGATTGTGGTAATTTCTCTTCCTCGGCTTGCATCTTTTTCCGACCGCGCGTTTCTTTCGCACTTTCGCTTTTTCAACCTTCCTTTTCGTGTGTGCTCGCGGAAAAAAAAACTTTCTTATTTGTTCTCCCGCGTGTAAAAGCGTGCGCTGCTGGTTTATTGTTTTTCTAATGTCTTTTGACGTATACAAGCCATTAGGCGAAATAATCCCGTCGGACGAGAAACCTCTTCGATATATCGAATTACTAGATTTTTGTTTGTTTCACGGAATCATATAATATCGGAAAAATAATTTGCTTGGAAAATTTGTAGCTTGAGAGAATGATCGTGTCGCTTATGCGACGCCGTTTGTCAATTTACGTTTCCGTATATTCTCGCATTCTCCATTCTCCTTTTGCAAGACAAACGAGTACAAATAGGAACGTTTTTCTTATCTTAACCGGGCCGGTCGAGTCCGCACGTTGCTTAAAACGTCGTTTCTCGTCCCGACACGTTTCGAGGTCGGGGAATCGATAAGAGAATCCTTTTCCCGCTCTTCGTACGTGGAATCCCATCAGGATTCTCAGTTTGGTGTCTATATACCCCGGTGTCTCTCTCTCTCGGGGATTTGTAAGTACGAATGGACGACGATGTCGAGGAGAATCGGTCGGAGCCGCCGCCCCGAGGGGTTGGCACCGACTACTTGACTGACAACCAATTATACGAGCGAGTTGGTCAGGCAGACGCCGTTTATATCGAACGAAAACCTCCGGATCTCCTTGGGTTAATCTCGTCTGAGGGGATTCGGGGCGGGAGAGATTCGTCTTAAGAAGGATTACGCGCCGAATAAAAGAATAAGGACAGTCACGGATCCGACAAACACGTGGGGATTTCTTTTGCTGCGCTCGAAGAGGAAACGCGGCGCGATATAGTTATTGACCTCAATTTTGCTTAAATCGAAATTAAATTGCATCACGAAGAATTAACTTCGCATCTGGATTGGAAACAATAGGCCCATTCTTGATGAAATTTGTCAGCAAACACGCGGCAAAATAAGCTTTAAACCCGGAGATCTGGAGATAATTAAATTATTTCGAGTAACATATCATGCAATTTTGCATAGATTTTAACGCATCACAACGTAGTTTTTCGGTTGATTCTCGATCGAGCGGTTGAACTGCTTATATACGCGCGGGAATCTCGAAATGAGCTTTGCATGCGCGCGGATATCGGTCGGCTTTAATGCGCCGCTTATCGCGTAAAAATCCTGGGGCTTGAGGGGAAACTCGGAGCTGTTATCGGACATTTTAACGGCGCGGGATAGGCGCGAGAAAACGACATGAGACTGGGTAATTAGCGGCGCGGTAACACGGCGTCGTATATATCGTCGTCGTTCCAAGAAACGCGCGCTGTCATTTTTTCCGAGTGTTTGGCTTCTCTCCGCTTTGCTACTTTGTCTCCGTCTGTATCTCCGACGTCGGCGGATCTGGAAGATATGAGAAAGAGAGAAAGAAGAAGAGACGAGATAACCTCGTAGCGCAGAGAGATAAAAGCCGCCTGCCGTTTATTTTAATGAAAACGGCCGATAGTCACGGGTCACCGAGGAGCGCCATGTTGTCTACTCGCTTATCGCAGTTTTCGTTGCTTGATTGACGGGCAATGACGATACCGAATCCGCACTCTTGTCACGTCTCGCGAACGCGCTTGTCTACGCTGTTTTTTACGCGCTTCACAACTTTTTCCCTCTTCTTTAGCTTCTTTCTCTCATCTTTTGCGCGAGCGCGCGGGATCAAAAGTTTAGAATTGGAAAAGATTGTCGATATTGGAACAAAGAACGCGCGCGCGTATCGCGATAAGTCGAGATGAACGCGACCGATGAACATATAAAACAAAATCGCGTAATCAATTTTTTTGCGGCAGCTTTATCGTACGCAATTTCACCCCGCGGCGTGCCGCTGGGTTATGGCTAAAAAATTCATTTCGTTAGTCAAACGAAAATTTCGACACGTTCGCTTGTCGTTCGTCGCGATGCGTACACAGCAGCACGTAGTACGTACCTCCCGCGGGCGAATAACGGAAATTATTACATAATTGTTATTCACACCGGGCGTGGAAAATTAAAGCGGAATACAGCGAAAATAAAGCGGATGCGAGCCGTCGGGTACGGAGTGCTCAATAACGAGGCGGTCATTCGTTCGGGAAAATCGCCCGTAATTCTCGTATCGATGCAAACATCATTTTTGTGCCCTGGGGAACGCGCGTGCGAGAGAGAAAGAGAGCAGTTCTCGTTCTTGTTCGTTCGCGTTTCCCCCTTCCTCTCCCCTCTTTTTTGCAAAAACGCGCGCGTCGCGATAATAACCGTCCGTGCGAATAACAATTTTCTGTCGCAGTTTCCACCCTCGAGCGCGCGCGTACGACGGCACTAAAAAGTGGTACAAAAATCGCCAAAAAAAAAAAAAAAAAAAAACGTTGTGTAAAAAAAAAAAAAACGTCGAGAGCATCGCAGGCAAAATGTTCACGACCTTGCAATTTATATCGTACATTATTATCTTCTTTGCAAAAGTAATTATATAGCAGTTGTACCATTTTGAATTAATGCGGATTTTTTCCGAGTCGCTTTACACGTCACAGAGATCCCGTGATTGATCGTTCGTTCTCGTTCGATGATAGTCAGAAAATTCTTTGGTTCGGCGCAGCTCTTGCATACCATTAAAGTCACTTTCCTTCGCGAGCCGAGCCTAATTGTAATTATTATTATTATCGCGCGCCCCGTGGAACAAAGTTGCGGGGTTCTCCTGCCGTGATCATCGTCATTATCTCTCCTTATCGTTTTCCGCATCGCATTACCACTCTCGTTTACATCGGATGCATGCCTGTTCATTACTATGATCCGCGATAAAGATCGTTCTTATCGACTCCTCGTAAAAGGAATCCCGGGTCATGTGATCGTGACAATTACGCGAAAGGATAACATTTCTACTATTACTAAACTTTCAATTTTCCACAATCTCTACGAGACGACATTGTTTTACGTTTAAAATGCACAAAAAAATAGCATTTTGCAGGATATAATATTTTTTTCTGTTACACGAAATTCTATAATTTAGATGGCGAGTTGCTGAATTTAAAAGAAAAAATTTCTACATCGCAAAATGGAGTTGTTTCGAGTGTTGTAATTGTATAACGTTATTATGACAATAGATTTGTTTCGTGCGCGCATTGTTTGAAACTTTGCTTAATCGCCGCTTGCGAATCTACATCGTCGATTCGGCGGAAAAGTGTTGTCCCCGGTTGCGCTCTCTCTTCTGTGTATCGCGCAATATACATCGCACAACGACCGGGCCGCGCGCGACCCGGCGACGCGGCGCGATTTACATATTTCGGCGTGCGTTTGACCGATAATAATGTTTCACCCCGTTTTCAACGAATGGCTCCATTACCGGCGGACCGAGGCATCGTGGAGTTGACTTTCCGTTATTATGTGCTTTGAAAAATCAACCGCCCACGCACGTGAGAGGGTGGCGGCACATATACGCGGCCCCCGCGCGTATCGTCGCGTGCACACAATGCAGTCCGCCCCGCACACATCGCGCGGATTTCTTTTGTGTCGACGTGCGCGCGTACAAGTGAAAACGCACACGCGGCAGCGCCGGTCGCGCTGGTACGGTAAAATAGGGGACGACTGTAACTTTTCACAGAAGCGGCGAAGTCTGCGCGAGCCATTGATCATCGGGTTACCGGGGGTATATACCCCGCGTGAAGGGGGTGGCCGTGTCGGTCGCCCGGGCTGAATTTTGGCTATTTTTCGGTGGTCTGATGTTTGTTAAAATGGATATTTTATTGTCGTTTGTGTCATCCACGGCCACTCCATTCTTCCGCTCGGCCGCGAAAGCGTCGCGCTTTCGTTAAACAATAAATCAATACCATGCAAATCCCATAAAGCACGCTTCCTCGGGCGAATTCTGTCGCGCCGCGCGCCGCTTTTGCTCGTTCGCACGAAGCAAAAAACCAAGTTTTAGTTCTCTCTGAAGTCACACAAGTATCTTTCTCATTTTTGCAAAATAAAAATTCCGAAACACACAATCGTAAAGAACAATATTGGCGTAGAAAATTGGGTAACCGCGAGGCATTCTTCTTCAGCCTCTTAATAACCTCAGGGGGAGGAAATGAGGACGAGGGATAAAGTTGGCGCGCGGCATATTCTCGCGAGGCGGCGGAGAGAAACTTCGGCGGCTTTGGTTAAATATTTAAGTAACAGGGCATTTCACTCTTGAGAGTGGCGTCACGAGGGGATGTCATCGGAGAGGAAGGGGGTCGTTGTCGAAAAGAACGAGACGAACGACGCCTCGAAGCATCGTATTTCTCATCTTTCTTAGTAAGAATATCTCGCGAAGACGAGGACGACGACTCTCCGCAGACGAAGTCCACAATCGCGGTTTTATTGTACTTCTCTCTTGAAGGCGGTTTAAGTACATTTCTGTGTCCCGCGGAAATTCAGAGTGTGAGAAAATGTCTTTTGAAGATTTTGTCTCTTTCATCTCTTTCTCTCTTTCTCTTTCGTTCTTTTGTTGATTTTCTCTTGTTTCTCACCATCCCTTTGCAAATTATTTTTTCTCTTCTTAATTTGCGTTTTTCAGCAATTGTGCCGATATAATATTTCACGCTCTCTCTCTTTCTGCTTCACACAATTTCACTTTAATTATTTTAATCAAAAACTACGCGGATTGAAATATGAACAAGTTTTATATCTTGTGGATTTATAACGCAAAATAATCTTACTAATATTTTTGCATCGGCACGGTATACCTAATGTGTTGAAAACTGATTTGTGTTCGAATCCGCAAGAGTTATTAGGCCAACTAATAGCCGATAACTAACAGCGATTAAATAACAAACGACACGCAACGCGCGCGTTTAATCGTATTAATAATTCAAAGTTACTGCGTCGCAAAAAAGTTTCGCCCGCTTGTAACTCGCCGTGTAATTTTCGCGCTGCTATCGACATTCGCTGTGTGCGTGTGTGCGCGCGTTACACGCGTAATTTACGAATTCGCAACGAGCCGTTTAGGCGTGTTACCTTTTCAATTAAACGCGCGTAATTCCGAGAGGCCGCGACGGGGCACTCGAGCGCGCCGAAACAGTTGTTGCTTTCCAATGCGCGAAGTGTCGTTGATGTTTCAAAAATGATACTCCACTCGATGTGCGATGGCGTATAATTGAAAAATCAGTGAAGCGCCCTCGACACCGTTGGCCGCGCCGCGCGCTCGTCGAAAAACGCACCCTCGCACGCGCGTGCACTCGTCCTCGAGTGCACTCGTTGGTCGATACCTCAAATTGTTTTTCTCCCACCCGTATATAGTATCGCCATATGATTTTCACGCGCATCCATTCCGCCATCTTCACGTTCGTCGCGATAGCGTTCTCGATGTGATTATTGCCCAATCTGGCCGTGTGTAATTCTCGAGTAAGGATAAAGTTACGTGTGTACAAGATGTCTTGATAAACGAATGCGACACACACGCGCGTGAAATCGCGCGACCTGAGCACGCGCAAACTTTGAATACACGATCGTGTCAAATGACCGAACGACGAGGTCAGTGCGTGTAAAAGTGCGACCGAAAATACGGGAAAAAATAATAAAAGAGATAAATAAATAAAATAAAAGGCCTTTGTACGCTGACTGCAATTAATTATCCACTCTATATGCTAATCGCGCGCGTTCGTTCGTTCGTTCGTTCGTTGGTTCCGCAGAGGCGTGCCATTGTCTCCTGAAAAATTAGAAAGCCCATTTACGGCCTCCTGTGCGGTCTCATTAATTTGCGAAAAAATTTGCGCGGTGGCCCCATGGACGACGACGACGACGACGACGACGACGGGGGCTTCCTATGTAAATCGCGCGGGCGCGTTGCGCCATAATGTGTCAAGGATGATCTACGCTCGTGTGTAAGCGCGCCGTGTCAAAAAGAAATTATTTACAGGTGTGTGCGCGTCGTGTTTATGCAAATAAGCGATGTGTCGGCGTGGCGGTCCTCGTGGTCGTATACACGAATACTCGAACGATGTTTCGCGGTTCTTTCCGCATGCACATTAACAAGCGGGTATCGACATTATTTGTTAGTCGCGCGCTAAATTTTGCAATATCATAATGCAATTCCCTCTTCCTCTCTCTTTCCCTCTCTATCTCGTAGTTTTGCACATACGACGCGGCCTTTTAAGAGCGCAAAGTGTTTTCCACGTTTTGATACGCGGGACACCGCCCGGGGACAAATGCGCGCAGCTATAAATCGCGCGTCCCGTGATTGTTATATTTGCAATTCGATCGCGCGTTCCTCGAGCTACGATCGTGTTTTATATATTAGAAGTTATTTCGTGCGTGTATTTTTCACATTTTCGTTGTCCCAGAAATTTGCCCATGTGTTTAAAACCGAACTCGATCGCAATAAAAAAAAAAAAAACGCATCAAGCGGTTGTGTACCGCATCGATCGATAACACACGCACAAATAAAATGCAATTTTTCATTCGCTCTTAAGCGGCTTAAAGTGTATTTGAATATTTTCGACTGTCGCAGTTGCGGCGCTTTGCGAGTTGTACTGAGTTAAAATATTAACTTTGATGAATCCCGCGATAATCGATGTTACCACCTTTCGCGATATTACCGTCGGAGAGATATAATAAATAACAATAAAAAAAAAAAAAAAAAAAAAACGGCGAAAAGCGAACGCGCGCGAGTCACGCTCAAAAGCGCGGCGGTAATAATATTCGGCGCGGCATGAGGTGGTGTCCCGGATTGATCGGTCCGCACTTAACATTTGCGCAATTGCCGCAGGTGCAGCTACAATTTCACACGTCATTATTATTTGTTATCATTTAATTAATCGCCCGGTCGAGTATTTATTTATTTACGGTGCCGAAGCGCGAAACGCGCGGGCGCATCGCATCGATCTCTCGTTGTGCGTCATATGTGTGTGTGTCGCGTATAATATCGAGAGCGAGAGTAAGAGAGAAATGCAAGGGACGAATTAGCACGGCGACCGCATTAATTATTAGTACGCGCTGAAACAAAATTAGGCGCTGTCATATAGGCGTAATTTAATCGCGTGCGGGCAAGAGCGGTGTAATAAAGTCGGACGAATCGATCTCCCGGGAATAATTACTGGAAAAACTATCACTCGCGCCGAAGTTGTTCCGCTTGTTCCGCACGTTTTCTCCTCATCTTTGGTTTTTCGGGCGGTGTAACGTGATAAGATATTTATTTATTTATATTTATAATATTTTATGTATTTTACACATTTTCTTGTATCAAGTGTTAGTTTTACTCTCTCGACTCGATCTTCGTTAGCGCTTATCTTCAGCGCTAATGCACCTTCGTAATTTATAAGTTATCAAGAATCTTGTCTTGTGCTCGGCGTTGCAATGTATTTTCAATTCTTCGCCGACGAGAAAGCGTCTTTAAATAACGGATAAAGCTTGAAGCGGGCAGAACTCCGCGGTATTAAGGCGGCACAAGCGGCATTAAGCGCGACTTCACCGTTAGTCCGCTCAACAACTTCCTCGTCTCAGGGATTTTCATCGAAACCAATTCGATTTGAATTCTGGATTCCGGTCTGGTATTGCGGCATGATTCTTGCCGAGCGCGAACGCGTTGCCGCACGCTTGGCATTCCAAGATCGACCCCTCGAGCTTGCTCCGCAGTCGGGTATCGATATGTGCGTACAAGACGGCGGAATACGAACACACGCGTGCGGGATTTACACGCGTGTGTGCACACACGCGTATCATCGAGACACACGTTCGAGCGTGTACAACGCCGTATATATTGCGGGCTGCGAGCAAGCGAGCGATTTATTATGTTTTTGCGGCGGGCTCGGCGCGCAATATCTCGTGTCGCGGTAATTGAATATCTGAAAATGTCAGAAAGCATATAAGTCAGAATGCACCGCGCCGAGGTCATTGCATTCGCCAAGTAGAACGTTATATTCTTTGCGATATGTACGCGTCTCTTCTATAAGCTCTCGTTTTATTCCGTTTGGAATATAGCGTATATTGACGTTTTCTCGTTAATCATACATACGTTAGTATCATTATTGCATCACACGCGAAATTGTCGCGAGAGATCGTTCTCTGCCGCCACTTCCGCGTTGATAGAGGAAAGAACAAACCCGGGGCGAAATCGATCGCGAGAAAGAAACTCTCAAATTGCGATTCACAAACGATCGACAGGTGGCGAGGCCGCTCCTCTCTGGTGCGCGTCTCTTCATTGATCGAGCGCGTGGATTCGAGAACGTCCAGAGCACAAATCATCGTTCGATCGTCGGTCGGATGCACCTTCTCGATGGAAGCAGAAATTGCCGACAATAAATAATAAACCGAGCCGTGTAATTTGAGGTAACGGGTTCTCTCCCCGTCTCTCGCCTTTCTGCCTCTCCTCCTCGCTCTCCTTACCCTATCCGTTTTTCTCTCTTTGTGCTCTCTCGCTCTCGCCACGTACGTAATATATATTTATACATACACACACGTGGACAACATGTTGTTCGTGGCGCTTCGCGAGGAGACGCGTGCTCGACACGCACAGGTGCTAGCTGTGATTACACGCCGCTCCTATGCAAACCACAGAAGAAATACTTTTGCGTTGTTGTAAAAAACCCGACTGTCCGCGAGAAATCGAGACGAAAAAAGAGAAGTGTGTCTCGGTACGCCGTTCGCGAATAAAATTCTTTTGTTCAAAAAAAGACTTTCCGTAGAAACGATCTTCCGATACACGTGACGAAATATGTGAAAAATGTCGGATTTTATTTTTTGCGCGAGAACAGTATATTCCGGAAAAAAAGAAAAAGAAATGTTACATGTGAAAATACGGAGGTGCGAATCACGGAGTGCGCGAATTAAAACGAACGTATAGAATTATTGTTAATATAAATTTTAGCGGCGCAAGCAGCTCGTATCGCTTTACGAAAAAAAAAAAAAAAAAAAAAGAGGTAATGCGAGACACCGTCGTTTCAAAAGCCGTAAAATTATTCGGAATGATCGCGGATATAAAATTACAGCGCTGTAGCGCACGGCTAATTACTGCTGTGATCTATATTCCGGCTAACGATGCAAACGCTACGTGTGTATAGGTACATCGTAACCTTCACGAGCGTGCGCGCGCTCTCGCGCGTTATCCAATAATGTTCACTAACTGTAAAATTGTCCCCCCGCGTCGCATTCTCAACCATATAACTATAGTTAGATGCGCGCGAGATATCTCGGTTGTTTTTCGACTCGTCATGCAAACGCGAATAATAAGTCCGGATGTCAGTTTAACGCGCGTACCGATTGCCGACGCTCGGCGCGTAAATGTTTTCTCTGTGCGTGAGTTTAATCGCCCACTCGCGTGAAACTGTTCTCGAATGTGTGAATATATATGCAGGCCAACTAACCAGTCTTCGTTGGCGAGGGTCAAAAGATGGCGAGGAGTAGCGAGCCGTAAGATATTTATCTCGCACCCGCACGCGTCTCGTAAATTCGCGCGTCGCTGAACTTTTATACTTTGCCTTTAATACACTTTGCGCTACGCGAACGGTCTTACCCCATACCGTACCGTTTCCCTTACACACGTCTTATATTGGCGATTGGGACCCGTATAATTTCCGCGAGTTCAATTTTCGATGGTTTTGTACACGGAAATAATAAATTTCAAACTGAATGTGATGTTTGCTCTGCAAATTGTCACGCGATGTCACTCTGCAAATATATTTCCGTACAACGCGTGCGTATTATTTCTGAGTTTCATCAACGCATTTATCAGACTAATGTTCTTTTTAATATGCGCGTATTAGCGACACACGCGTTTGTTCGCCGCGACTGTTGTCGTTCAACTCTGGGCATTATTGTTTGCTCGCGAATTTTCTCGTCGAAAAAGCGTCTTGCGCGCAGTCGACGATAGTAAAATAGCCATTAATTACCGAGAGTCGGCACTGGTCTTCTAATTAGCTCGAAAACCCGGTTTTGCTTTCGTCGTCGTTCCTCTCGTATCCCCCCGTAATCCACGACTGCTTCGCTCTTTCCTCTTTCTCTCTTCGAGGTGTTTCCTCGAACTTGTTAATTTATGAATGAACGAGCCGCGCGAGTTAACGAGCAACGAAAATAAAAGTTGCTCGCGCGGCGAATGAAGTATATGCGCAGACACATTTCAATCCTAATCTCTTTCCTCCCCGTATCTTCTTCTTTTTCTTCTTGGATTTCTTCTTCGCGAGGTCATATCGCAAACGAAGAAACGTTCTGCACATTTTTTTGCAATTGTAGTTTTCGAAATGTCTTCGCGCTCCAGCGAACATACGATAGTAGCACGGCGCAACAAATGCGATAACATTTTTCACGGACGAAACTATACATCATTTTCGCTGAAGGGTTATTTATTACATACTTGGTCACTTCCTTAGAAACGAGTTCTATTCGCATCGAGCGGAAAAACTTAACGAACTAAGAAGAATGATCGGAACCGAAAGGATTGTCGGATAACAATGAAACGGCGGAGCGAGTAAGGCAATTTCCGACACCGTGTATAATGCTTGGGGGTGCGTCGTCGTTGGGATCGGCTTTGTATCCCCCTACCCTCACGAAGAAGCTTTTTTCGCGCTCTCTCTCTCTCTCCGTCACTACCACCCTCTTTACCCGCCTCATTCTGTTTCAATCTAAATCCGCTTCGACGCGTATAATTCTATCGACCGATCAAATAATTGAAACGCTTTAATTTTCGATGCACCTCTCCCTTCCCTTCCTCCCCGCGCTTCTCCGTCTCTAGTCGTTATTCTTTATCTGTGTATCTCGAGGGTCGTCGCGTCAATTTCTTGATGAAACATAATGATATACGCAATACAATTTTCTTTTAATGCTCACGAGCAAACGACGAGATCTGTTACTATTATTGAACTTGTAGAAATCAAACTGAAAGCAGTAATTTTTAGAAGATCTCTTTAGGAGAAAATTATCTACGCGGTAATTAAATTTATAAGTGCACATTTTTAATTATATTCTTAATTAAAAATGTGCACAGATTATTTCACACTTTAGGAAAAAAATTTGACACGTGTTTTCATCTTTTATTTGAGAAAAAAAGTGAAATAATTTAGTTTGACTCATACTGTTGTGCGTATCGCACTGTCCTCTGTATTTATCCTCCCTCCTCGTTTTTAATTAACATCTCCGTGTTTGACGGACACATACATGCACGCGCGGTAAAGATACGCGAAAGTGAACGGCAATGTCAGTGCGAGGAAAGAAAGCTTGGGACGAGGGGGTTGAAAAAGGGAAAGCGGTAACGATGCGTACTCCAATCCCGAGGGCGTTGTGGCAGGACGGCAGTTTTCGGGGGCGAACGAGCCCACCCTTGCCTGTATCCATGGGGGGGTGGATACCGTATTCTCCTCTCCCCTCGAATGTATAACGTCCCACTGTCAGTCGACCCTACCGACCTCCTACACACGCGTGCACACGAACACGAACGCGTTTATATACGCACAATAGACACACGTAGACGTTACATACGTACAGAACACGCGTTTGCCCCAAGTGAAGAGGAAGGGGGAAGGGGACTGCCCTATGATTTGTAGCAGCGCTATAATGCCTCTAGCCAGGCACCCTCCGCTTCACCCTCTCTCTGCACCCGTCGTAACGCTCTTCCCACCTCTCTCATCCTCTACGAACATGCTAGTAGAGCGGAATACACGCGCGGCGTTCTCTCTGCCCCTCTCGTCTCATGTAGCGACACGTAGAAACGGTTGCCGTTTCGAGAGCAGGCTACGAAGCCAGGCGCGAGATGTGTTGCCCTGGTTTTCTCTCGTCCACGCACGAGATGTTTTGCCCTCTTCGGTGTATCGGAAAACGTTTAAAATCGAAACGCAACGGCAATAGTGACTCTTTGCCCATTTTCCGATTATTAAAATTAATAATTAATTATAATTAATTATTAAAACTTGAACACGTATTTAATTGGACAGGTAATTTTCTAGTATGTTTAATAATAAAATAAAATTTGTGTCAAAAGCGCGCGCGCGCGCCCGCGTGTTGCGTTTGTACGGCTGCGGTAAAAGTCATTCTGCAAATTTGTGAATATTATTGGGAAACAGCGGTCGAGTGTGTGAAAAGCGAGATATTCATTAAAATTGCAAATCACATTCGCCGCGCGCTGTACACGGCACGAATTTTGGATTGCGTTCGCGCGATACGCGCGTGCGAGAACCCGCGTTGCTATTCGAACAAACTCATTCGGCAACATTATCGTCGACGCTCCCGTCCGGAGAATGATGACACGCGACCGTTGCGATTTAATCAACGTGGAAAATTAACTGGTTGGCATAATTCGAAATGCATAGCCCTTTTCCAGAACCCCGCGCCATTATCAGCGCTTGTGCGACGGTGATTGCGTGACGATTCGTCGAGATTTGACACTGATATACGCGCGAGAATTCACGAGGTCATTATCTTAGCCGAGCGACGAATTCATAGTCATCTTCTCTCTCTCTCTCTCTCTCTCTCTCTCTCTTTCCTCGTTCTCACGGGTTATGATATTTAAATTCCTGGCCCGATGATTTAATCGAACCGCGGGCCGCGCGCGCGTTCGCGGTAATTATTCCGCCGATGAATTTAATCGTTCGCTATCTGGCTGTTGCGCGATTAATAATAACGGAAAAACGTGTCACCCGCAGCTTCTCACGCGCGTTGCGAATCTCGCGAGCTAAATTCATTGATATCAGGGTCGCAGGTTTGGACATTTTTTTTCATTTATTTAAAAAGATAGGATTAACAATTATTTCGCATTTATAATCTATAAAAGAAGATCGATATATCAATATGCGATATATATCGATATGCGATATATATCGATATGCGATATATATCGATATGCGATATATATCGATATGAAATGCTACTTAGTATAGTAGTACTATTACGTACTATTGCACATTTATATAATCTCTCCGCGAGAAAGATTTGAGAAAAAATAGGAGTCGTAAATTTTTTATATTTTTCTTTGACAAGTCTCTCGGCCATCGTCGTCAGATTGGTAATAGAGAGACGAAAAAGGAAAGCGCACGATACTTGATTCGGAAGCTTCCCCGGATGCTGGCGTTTGGGTTGTAAATGTAACGCGAGCCGAGGTCTTCGACAGTTTGATCCGTACGACAAACGCGCGGCGGCGAGGTTTCCGTTTATTGGTACACCCGACATACGGAGCCGTAAAACTCCCGAAGATCAACAAGGAGACGAATTTATGGCAGTTTCGTAGCACGACTACCGTGAAGAGGAGAGAAGGAAAAGGGGGCGAAGAACGAGGGTAGGTCGGAGAGCGTTCGTGGGAGAGAAGTTTTAGAGCCATATTGAAGGAGGCCGAAGTCGCCGGCTACTGGGTGTCTCAGAATCAATCGGATTTCTCGCTCGAGCGAGAATAAGACGATTGAATACAAGAGAAGTGTCGTTAAAATTGAATTGAGGGATCGAAGAAAATTATATAATTTTTTATTAAATAAACTTTCGATATTTTTGTTCGGATATTTTAAAAATTAGAAAAAAGGAGCGAAAAATTTAGAATATTTACGCGCATATTATACGCCGGATATTATTTTTGAGGGATAATTTTTTTTTACGACATTCTCATCTGTCGTAAATTGTGGTAATTGGATTTACAATGCGTGCGTGGAACGTTCTGTATATAGAGAGCAAGAAGGAGGACAGTGAGGAAAGTGAGTTAAATCGTGAAATGAAGATGGCTTTACTGTTGTTAAGCGAACAGCAGAATGGGAGAACCTAACGATACGGTTGAGTAAAAAGAAGATAAATGATACGGTAGGACTGCTGCAGGACAGAGATGACCATAATTCGATCATCAGTGTCTCTCACTTCGTGGCGAACATTCTCGACACTAAGATCATTAAATACTTTACGCCACAGAAAAAATTATAGCTAAGAACGATGTACATGACAAAAATTATTTTATTACAAAGTTGAATAACTCCAAATTAAATCTAAATAATTGAAATTTGCTAAAGGATTTGCAAATTAATACATTTAATGTAATTCATTGTGATTGTGTGTGAATATAATTTAATTTTCTCTTCGCGGTATCTCGAATTTAATTAGTAACACTTCGAAAGTTGATATTCCGCGTCATCTTTGGAAATTGCACAAGACAAATTGAGTGTCGCTGGATATCGCGGCGGCTTCTGGATTTAAAGGGATCCTTCTCCTCTTCTGCTCGACGAATAGCTACCTCCTTTACCAACCGACCGACCGAGCGAGTTATTAAATTTTTAATGTGTCTAAGTTGGTACAGCCTCTTCCACTTCACCCTCTTCTAGTCGCTCTCTCTCTCTCTCTCTCTCCTCCCCCATTTCTCTCTTCAGCCACTCGACTCGATTCAATCCTACATTGACAGAGCGAGAACAAGGATACCGAAGGGTCCAGGAAAACCAAGGGGGTAGAACGAAATGAGAAAGGGTGAGCGAGAAAGAGAAATCGAAGGAGGATGGGTGTGTTATCTGTCGCAATAAATTTATGAATTGTTCCGAATTATACGGAAGCTCGCGGCCAATCGCGTGTTAACACCACCGCACTTTAAGAACGAGCTCAATTTTTTCAGTCTTCTTTCTGAATTTGTTTTGTCTGCTCGATGCTGTCGAGATATTATTCATTTAAAAATGTTAATATTTAGAGAATCAACAGAAGAAGAAATTGCAATCTTAGGTGACGATGTGAAAGATAACATAATTTGTGGGATATTGTTGCGTTTCGAAACGAGTGTGTATTATGGTTAAACTTACTTTTTAATAACAATAAAGGGGTACATTACTCCCGCGTCGGACTTGCTCGCGTAACTGACACGAGATATCCACCTGATGACTGCGCGTTCGCATTAAACACTTGACGTTGGTGTCAAGTGACGCCTGTCAAGGATTGTTTGCGTGTCATCTACGTAGAAACTCGCGCAACACCTTACCAGCCGCGCGCAAGCCGCGATCGTCTCGATGATAAATCGATACAAACTCGTGTGTCTCACGATTGAGTAATAGCTTCCGGATGTTTTGGAATTCTAATCGTTAGCCTGTGGTAGATTATTTGCCGAAATAAAGGAACAGATGTTATCGATTTAAGTCAAGTCGCTCGAGTTTTTATAAATAATTCGGTAATTAGCTTAACGATATAATAGTTGGTTTATTTAAATCAAGTCGCGCAACGTCGCTCTCTCTCGATTTGTCGAAGAACAATGCGTTATATATTCCTGTGAATTTTAAAATCTTATTGCGGAAATATAAGCAAACGCACTTTGCAAGAAATAAAGTCACTTCTAAAATAGATCTTCAAAATTATCTCACTCTCTCGCGTCTCGTCCGTGCATCACGATAACGAAAAAGCACGCGATAAAAGCGCAACGGACCAAAGGTGACGTCAGTGTCCGTCAGCAGGAGGGTCGTATATCTGCATGCGAAACTTCGCGGGAAAGACATTGCCGCATAAATTCGCGGAAGATGCGGTGAGATTCGACGTGCGTCTATCTCTGTGTTGTCAGAGAATATCTTCTGCGCTTAAGAAGTTCATCACTTCTTGTTCGCGTGTATTTTTAACGTCTTGACAAAAACATCTCCGCGTGAAAATCAAACTTTTTTGCTTTAAATCGCGCACGAAGCATTTCTCGTTTCATTGCCGAGTATTTAAATAATGAACGCGAACTGCGACACTTAATTCGAAGCGACACCGAATTTGAACGACAAGAGGGTGCGCGCGCGCTCGTGCGGGGGAGTGGGTGAGAGAGAGGAAACGGCGGTGACCACTGTTAAATAACAATTACAGCGACAACGGAGGGAAAGCAGTCGCTGAAATGTCCGTGTAACGTCAACCGGTGGTAATTTAACTGCCGCCTCCATAAACAATCGTAGCCGGGGCCATAATTATTATTGTGCAGCTAGCGCAGGGTGGCGTGGCGCGGAGGGAGGACCGGGCTAGAAGCACATTGTATGCGCGCTGCGCGCAGCGACAGTTAAATCGCCGTCGTTAAATGTCCGGCTTTACGAGTGTCGTTGAATCGACGTTCTGTTCGTTATCGCCGCAAACTGCCCGCACCCTTCCCATTCTCCTCCTCCCTCCTCCGCTTCCTTCTCCCATCCCGCGCTCTTCCTTTTCTCTCTCCTCCACTCGATCTCTTATCAAAGCTCGACGCGTACACACTTTTACGTCACTCGTTGCGTGGGTGATTTCCGGTCGCGCGACAACCGCCCGTCGTTTTAAAGCGCGTCGCGGAAGTTGAACGCGGTTTAACTTGCCAATCGCCATCACACCATTCTTTGAAATCTAAGGTAAAATGGGTTTGCAAAACGTTGAACCGCGAAGAAGCTCGCACGTACGATATATTGAAAGTTTACGGTCAAAACATCGAGGACGTCCGCGCTTTTCGTCGTCAGGCTTGTATACGTGTGTTTACACATTAGCGTGACGACACGACGGTAAAATATACAGAAGCGGCTCGTAGGCGCGGACATGTAGCGTCGAAGAGACATGTAGGAGCAAGTTGGCCTTACGAAATTCACATTCAGCGGCCAGAACAAACCGCTGTCCTTCCATGAGAGACTTGACATTTTCTATTTCAACAGGACGAAGGTTTTACGCACACGCTTCTGCGTACACGTTGCGCGGAGAGTGTAACAACAATTCTCTTTCCTCTGTACGTTTCGAGTCGCGGGAATGACATTGATTGTTTTCGTTCCAGGGCATCAGGTATAAAAACCGCGTGTTCTCGGCTCTTCCAAGTTCGGACAACACGCCGACGATTCTCTGCCTCTCGGCAGAAGTTGCTCGCCGTGCGCCTAATGAATCTTTCAAAGTACGAAAGATGCTCGCGCTCTTTTTCCTCGTGAATTCCATAAACGGTCGGACTCTTGAGACGACAAAAATGGCGGCCTGTCGCGTTGTCCCGTTTCGGAAAAACTCGCTGTCGTACACAGTCGTCGACGCGTTTGAGTTGAGCGAGGCTCATTTACACCGGTCGGCTTGTAAATAATTCATTTGCTGCGTATCGTTAGTAGATTTATTATTAATTACGTTAAGTTTGATTATTCAACGTCGGAGGAGAATATTGGAACAGAAGTGCGTGGTAGAAACGATCGTTTTGTTGAAATAGACATTTTATTTTGAATGAATAACGAGCGTACGTACACGCGATTGAGTCACTTGGCCTTGGTGAAGAAAGAACGATGCATTCCATTACTCTTCTCTTTGTTGATTCGCAAAGAAGTCTTCGCTTACGTCCGTAGCGAAATCCGTTCTCCGGAGGCTATATATCGCGTTAATCGCTGGGAGGTCTTCGCGTAAATGGCTTTGCGCTGCCGTTTCCGGTCGCCGGAAGTGGGTGAATATTCAGCGCTTCTTCTGGATGAGTAATTCTATCAATATTTCGCGTAATCTCTCTCTCTTCTTCATCGCATATTCGCTAAGAAACTAACTTGCGAAGAAAAATAGAAATCAATTTTTAAGCGACGATCGATTCTCTTCACACAATTTTTAATTTTAAAGCGTCAAGTTTTCGATAAAAATTAGATATTAAAAAATTTGTCACAATTCAGACCAGTCTTCTCTAATTGTGCAAATTGTTTTCTTTGTTTTAGGTAAGTCAAACGACGATTGTCAGTGAAAAAAAGTGCACGATGCTCCCGTGTGAACATTGCGATTGACAACCGGATTCACGTGAGTCCTCCGTTTGTTACGAAAACGTGAACACGTGGGCAGACGCGCGCGATCATAAGCACCGGGCGTGCTTAATTCATTCAACTTTCTAACACCGCACCTATCCGACGTCACTCGTTGTTCTCTCTACACGCGGTGCGGTTCGCGCACGGGAAATATTTGTCACTCGTGTTTATGCCGCTTCTTTATACAGCTGTAATATACATTTTATGTGTTTACCTAGCCAGCTCATTAATCTTCGACCGCGCCACGTGGAACGACCTGTAAATCTCGCCGAGAAAAATCGGCAAGACTCGTGTTGACGTCGTCGAGAAAGTCGCGGACTTTTACAAGCGATTTCTGTATATTTACGATACAAAAAGAGCGATGCGATGTATCAAACGCGTCGTGAATTCTAAAACTTTTATCTCTATTAAAAAGTTATATCGGACCGCCGCGCTAGAAATCGGTCGAGTATCTAAGCGCTGCAATTCTGCACGAGAGTGCTTATCTACGTTGTAGAACCTTTGTTTCTGTCACGGTTTGTTGGCGACAGATAGGATCTGCAGCGAAATCAACGTCGGCGAAATTCGCGTGGACCGAATTGCACGGTGACGCTATTTTTTCTGCGGTCTGAAACTATTTGGCTCGCGAATAGATCGAGCCACGAATATTACCAATCAAGTTTTTTTTTTTTTCTGGCTTTTTAAATACAGTATTGCGCTGTACGCACGGAGTGTCTCAGACATCCGGCGAATCTCAGCGTTAATAATGACTTATATACATATTGCGTTATTTGTAGCACATGTCGAAGCGTACGATTTGAAATAATGTGACGTCGTTTAAATTGGTAAACATCCGGTTTTCTACTATAATGCAGAAATAATAGGGTTGCGTTTCATTAAACAAATTAATGATTACTGAAAATTAATAATTAATGATCGTGTAAACGCGTGGCAAGGCAGCAAAGAGGCGCGCTGTTGTTTCCGTCGAAAATGCGGCGAACTGTTCACACGGGGTACGTCAAACGCAATGTTTAACGCGCGTGAAATTTGCGGTAAATAACATGTTTATTTTACGCAACTGGTGTATACAATGAATTATTCGGTGCGTCAAGACGTGGCAGATGGGCGGGCGGGGGAGAAAACTTTGATATTTTAATTGCGCGCTCAAAATCGGGAAATAAATCTCGATCGGGGAAGTTTATAGATAGACCGGACGGGTTATCGATCTGATTACGAATTTATTATATACTGTTTGCTTATATTAAGCTCGAAAAATCTGTACAGATTTAATTAACGATATGAATTAAGGTGTCTTTAAACATACAAAGTGTTGTTGTGATTTTGGAAATTTATAAATCATTTTTTGGTGTCGACATTCGCAAACATAAATAACATACGGTGTTTATGAAGTTCTTCGACGAAGACAAGTTCCCTCGGATCTCGCTACGTTCCGTAAAACCTGGCGATCGGTTTTTCTGTCTCTCTGTTGCCCTTACCTTTTACCTTTTTCACTTCTTCGTCCCTTGATCTCTTCCTCCTCGTTCGTCTCCTACGAATGTGCCGTCGTCGGCGACAGGCCGTCTGGCTGGTTCTCTCCTTCTTTTCTCTCTGTTTCTCTCTTTCTCTCTTCTCTTTTACCTGGTATTATTACATTGGATACAAAAATCGCAGACAGGCCGTGCGCAGCGCGCGGTGCATTCTACCGGGAAAAGAACTGCCGTCAACGCGTAGCGTATCTCTCGAGCAACGTCGTCTCGTCCTACTCGCTTGTTCGATCCTGGCTATCAATTTCTTCCTCCTGTCCTCGTCTCGCTGTCTCTGTCTCTCTCGCGCCTCTCTCTTTCTAACACGTAGCATTGCGCTGTGTCGGCGGCAGGCAGTCTGGCCAGTTTACTCTTCAGTGGCTAGTCCACCTCTCTTTCTCTCTCTCTCTCTCTCTTTCTTCTCTCTTTATCTCTCGCGCACCTTCATCACGGCTACCCACGTCCGTACCTGTGCGTGTGCGTGTGCGATACTCTCCTTGCTCCGACCGTCTCCTTTGCCAGTCCTTTAAAACCGGTACAGCACTGATGGAAAATGTACGTATCGAACACGCCCTTTCGCCGTTTAATCGTGGTTTTTTTCTCCTCTTTTTCTCCGCGAATTGCAAAGTCTCCGCGCAATTAAGCAACTTAAATTTCCCATCGAGATCGAAAACAAGATCCTATCTTTCCAACTCTTTGCGATTTTTTTACGTATCGCACAGAATGAAGAGATTTTATTACTGGAAGATCGTTATGTAATTCCTCTTTGTACAAATCCATCGTTCGGATTAATCTTGGGACTTCCTCCTCTCTTGAGAGAGAGAGAGAAAGAGAGAAAGAGGAACGTTTCGCAATGCGATCTTTATGCTCGATCATTCCGCGCGGCACAGTCCGCCTCGTTAAAAGTGAACGTTCTCGTTCCGCCTGTTCCAAGTAGAGCTGCATTTGCAACTCGACGGGAACGACGACGATACGTTATGCCGCGCGCCTATATGTAACGCACACGGGTTTAGATTGAAATCGGTGCGGAGAAGAAACCGAGCCGAACTGGTCGCACATGAATGGGACCATAATCATGCGGGGACGACCGAGTCGTATACATTTAGACGGTCTTTGAACCACCCAGAGAAAGAGAGAGAGAGAGAATGAGGCGCTTTTTTCCATTACTCTCTCTTTTTTTTCCGCTGAACGCGTTCGCGATATAAATTCGTGTTCATCTCGTAAGGGAGAGAATCGAGATTTTATCCGATCGTAAATGTCGGCCGGATCTCTCGTGCTAATTTCGCGCGATCGCGAATCTGCAATCTCGCGCTTCGATCGAGCATTTACGCTTAACGATCAGCTGATTACGATCAAAACTAGAATTTACGAAGGAACATACAGTGAAAGAAGAAATATACGATTTTTCACAAATAATTTAATCGCGAAACGTGTCTGTCACATAAATTATTTAAAAAAATTGCGCTAACAGTATTTTAATTTTTTATTCTGCGTATGCAAAGATTCAAAACATTGTCCACGCGCCAAGTAGGCATGCGTGCATTATGCAATTTGTGTTACATTTCATCTTTGATCTATCGGAAACCGGTTTCAACTTTTGTTATCACAATTCGCGACGAATCGAGAGAAAGAAGGATCAACCTGTCGGCGTGTGGTTGAATTATCGCGCTTCACTCGATTTGAAAGGACATGTCGTCGTCGTTGTCGTCGCGTAATCATCGAGATATCTAGGTGAAGGTGTGATTAGGCACTTCGCGGGCAGAGCGCGGTAAAAGTTACCAGTTTCGTTGAGCAACCGGCAAGGCACAAGCATTGATCGACGCGCGCGGGTTGCATATCGCTCGTTCGTTCGTTTATTCGCTCGCTCCGCTCTCGCCTCGTTGTTCGATTCGCTACCGCACTTCACTTCGCGATCTGATCCAGATTGACGTTGAACCACCTACTCGTTACCTGTACGCGTTACCGCACCAATTGCGCGATTAGTATCTCCATTATACAGATAGCGGGAAAGGCAATGGGAATACGCACGATATCCATTATGTCACTGAACCGTAAAATTGCGATGTTTAATTCTATACATCATGGGAGACTTGAGCCTTACATGCGTATATTCAACTGTTATTATAATAGATCATGCGAGAGAGATCTCTCTTGTTTTCGTTCGAAAAATTATTCTCATTAACATACGTTTATATCAGATCCGAGATAATGTAACTTTTGCACTCAAACATTTTTGAAGACTCGTTAAGAAAACTAAAAATTTAAAGGGCGGAAACACCGCGATCTTATAGTCTTAAAGTTGTCTTAAAGTTTCTCAAGTTTTATTTCCGTTATTATCACGTCGATGTTAATGGTTTTTACGGAAAGGAATATAGCGACACGACGACGAGGCAATTATCGTGACTGCCGCAATTGTCCCTTGTTACACAGTCGACCTCCCCACAGAGTGTCGGGTCTCCCTCGTAGCGTTCACCTTGACTTAAATCTTGCTGAAAGCGATCTCGCGTCGATCTCCGTCGCTGATCCGTCACCACACTCGCGGCGTGTGTTCGCAGCCTGCTCTCGGACTTGCACCGAGCCTCTGGCGTGGACTTCCCTACCTGTTGCACGTGTCGGCTGGTTTTTCCTCGGGTATTACCTTCCCGCTTCCACTTCGCGTCGACGAATAGTTCGAGTAGCCGCGGAAGCTGAAATCGTCGTCGCGGAACGTAGCTTTGTTTGACCTTTTAATTGCACTTGCGCGTCTTTTTTAGCATCGAGTGTGCATCGCGCGTCGGGAAAGAGCTCGAACGCCTCCGCGCCGGTTCCCGAAATAATGAACACTTTGGGGTTACTGTGGCTCATCAGCCTTTTCTCGGATGCTCGAGAGTTATTTTTAAATTGTTTCGCTACGGGCATCCGCGTCGAATTTCCAGAGGGACTCAATTAAAACGAGCAATGACTGATAACCCGGCGTGAACTAATATTTTCTAAGTTTGTAAAAATAATTAATAATTAAAAACCGTGTTACTCGGCTTTGTTCACTACAAATCAACTCTCTCTCTCTCTCTATATTTATAAATATTCGTACGCTCAAGAGAGAGCGAGTGAAGGTCCGTCTCGGACCTTGACGCTTGTCCGCCGATGCAACGCAGCGGATTCCGGCGGAGAATCAATTCCGTGCCGCCGCGGAAGTCGGAACAAAGGAATCGATTCACCCGGTGGCGGCCACCTAATCCTCACAAAGCGCCTCACGTCGCCACGAAGTCGAAGTTTACTTTTCGTGCTCAAACATAACTCGGGAGCTTTCGGAAGCGCGTTTGTGCGACGACGAGCGAGCGGGGTGGAAAAGGAGAGCAGGAGGCCGGGGAGGGTTAAACACACATAATCCACCGTTTTCCGCTGTAACTCGTAACTCCCGCTCGTATTTTCTCTCTCGCTTTCTCTGTCTCTCTATTTCTGTTCTCTTTTCCTCTGTTTCTTCTTCTTCTCCTTCTGGTCGTTTCTCTGTTTCTCTTTCTGTTCGACCTCCTCTCCCGAAATCCCTCCGCGGATAAACTATTTCTGTATTCCCGCGACGGTGCGCAACCGAGAGATGAAAAGAGAAAGAGATGCAACGGCGCGCGATGCGGCGGAATGCAACTGCATCTTCGAAGCTTCGAGAGAGCGCGCACGGTTATGTGCTTATGTGTGTGTGGTTTGTTGGTGAACAAACGCGGACTCGCTGTTTTACGAGATTAAATAGCGAATTAATAACAAAACTATAAGAAAAGCTTTTTTTCTTTTTTTTAACTTATTAAGAGAAAATTTAGTTTTTCATTATTTTAATTTGAAGTTTTGAAGCGCTCTCTCAATTTTACGGCCAGCGACTTTACTCGTCGCTCGACGGGCATTATAAGAAACAATTTAGCTTTAATAGAAGTTATATTCTAAGTGCGCGCAGCACAGAAGGGGTTAGGCAAATTTTTTTCCGATTTTTGATAAGGCGAACTATTGAGAATTAAACGTTTCGCAAATCCCGGCAAATCGTGCGGACCGCGAATCGATAGTTATCGCAAACACGACTGATGGGTTCTCGAGAGTAATGCTCGACGCTTCGCCGAGGTATTTGACCTTTCGCAAAAAAAAAACCAAAAAGTAATATAAGCGATTAAGATATCGCATCGATCCGACGATTAATGATCCGACGTGGCGAACGACGAGGGGCAGATAGACAACCGTTGTTGTAAACAGTTGGCTCGTCCCCTCGAATCAATATATCCGTCTGCGTTTGTGCTTTTCTATGATCTACATTATTATCAAGTGAACGTTGCGCTATTACACAGAATTAGCCGTTATCTGAAAGCCGTTACATTACACTTTCGCAGTTTGACTCTCTCCCCTTCTCTCTCTCTCTCTCTCTCTCTCTCTCTCTCTCTCTCTATCTCTGTGTAACTCGACCGACTGTGCTTACGTCTAAAACCGCTGAACGAGAGATCAATAGCCGCGCGTACATAAATCCTCTTAATTAATATTCGAAACATATCGCGCGTATAAAATCAGTAATAATTTCCGCAATTCAATATTCTATATATCTTCTTCAATGTTTAATAACGTGGTTTCACATATTAAAAGAATATTCACGGATGACAGTTGCACAGAGACGACGTGTATCGCGCTCTCGGTTTCTTCGGTCGCGTCTCTATCTTAATTCCCACGATTTTTTTTAGCACGTAGACGTTATTCGACTCTCACGCGGAGTGCAACGCTTGCAGTTGCTCCGTCTGCATCTCTGTCATAGGCGCGAAACGAGACTGTTGAGCTTCTCGTAGAGAAAAAGAAAGAGAAAAGACAAAGAGAGGGAAAAAGAGAGAGAAAGAGAGAAAAGCGCACACATCCACAAACGTCCGTACGCCAGGGAACAAGAGTGCATCGGAACGCACACACGCATTCGAAACTTCTACGTACGTGCGTGCTACGGGGGGGACAAGCACACTTGCTGTGTATGCTGGTGGAGGGGTATGCTGGACCCCAGCCTCCTCCGTGCTGTGTGCGGTGTGTAGCCTACGAGTCGGGTAACACAAAACCAGTCGTCTCTCTACTGGCTAACCAGCTGGCCGTTGGCTTCTAATCTTCTCTCTCTCTTTTTCTCTCTCTCTTTCTTTTTCTCTGTCCCTCTCACCTCGATTGTTTCCGCCGTGGGATGTCTCGCGTATGTGCGTGTATACGTGGGCATTAGTGATCCGCTATTTGGAAATACCACGCGCTGAAAAAAAAATCTCCGATGTGTGAATAGACGGGAGAGTTGATCGGATGAGTGGACTGCTGCGCTTGCGAACTCGTGTGACAGTCTTGTGTGTGACACTGTGTGATGCAATTGCACTCGCGCGTCGACGCGAGTCGCTCGTTTATGAGAGATTCGATCGGTTCCGTGAAAACCGAGCAACACGATCGATCCGATTTATAAAAGGATCTTCTTGTTTTCGATGAAACGTTAAGACACGTTTAATTGTCGAAGTACGTGTGTGGAAAAAAATGTGAACTTTTTAAAACACTCTGTCTAGAAAAGTATCAATATATGGTGTGAATAAGTGGTTTGTTTAATAAATATATGCTCGTTATCAGTGACATTGAACGCGCCAATATGGCGATAGTATCATCGACGATGAATCCCGTCGTCGATTCGAATCGCGCCGCGAAACTTTGCCGCCTCGTTTCGCGAAGTGAAAAATCAGAGGACGATTTTTTCACCGCGAAACCCGAACGTTTCGCGCCGCAACTTTCACTGGTGATTAACGATTATCGCCGGCTTCAGTTCGCGAACTGAAAGAGTGTAACAGAACGTTGCGCCTTGATTCGATTCGCGCGATAATTGCCGCGCGGCGGGGTCTTCGATTATAGCGGCGAGTCTTTCTCTCCGAGTTCTCAGGTTTCACCGAATGTGTTTATTTGACGAACGTTAATTTGTCGTCCGATGTATCTGTGATAAATAGCGGCCGTGTTGCTTTTCGTGACACTCGTCACAAGGTCGTTTACTACGGTTGCTGTTTGGACGGTGACAGAATCCGCGCGATCGCGCCAAGCGGGAAAGCATGCCAGACGAGTGAAAATTCAACTCGCGCTTGTACATTGGAAGACATTCAAGAGCGGTCCCGGTTCGGAATACACGTCGTCCGTGACGAATCGCGACGGTATAAAATCGCGTCTTGCAAGCAACTTTACGCACGCTGGACCGGATCTATGTCAAGGCGACGAGCGACGCGTGATTGGTGGTAAATTGTCAAACGTATCACCGCACAAACTGCACCGTCTCTCTGCAATTAATTTCACCGCCTATTTCACTCAGCGCGCGCGTTTGCCGACCGAAGAATCTTGCTCTGTAAAAAAAAAAGTTAATCACGAAGACAAGTTGCGCGCAGTAGCAAAATGTTTCAGTGATTTTACACAAGAATCTGTGATTTTATTTAGATAAATAGAATAGTTTTTAGATTTAAAGTTTGTCAATTTTGAAATTAAAACTTTAATCGCGTTTTATATTCCAAAATTTATTTATCGCGCCAGTACGTGTGCGTCTGTTGAGTATCGAAATTGATCAAGTGACGAGAAAAGAGATAGAAGAAGATCCGCGCCGAGATTGATTCTCTCCAGAGTCGAGATGGATCGGAGCTTTAAAAATAACGCGGATTTCAAGATGAATCAACAGAACTTCAAGCTGAGCGACTTCGGGATCGACGTGAAACCCGGTCAGGAGTCGAAAGTCGCCGCTTGCGGTCAGTACAAGATTAGGCGTGGTAGCGTCGGTCATCAGCGGTACGTGGAAAACAACACGCACGTGCAGCAGGTTACGATGAACGCGGGTCTCGTGAACGGCGGCTCGAACTTGCTGCAGGTCGTTGCGTGCGGTCATTCCAGAGCCAGCAGCTCATCGCTGATAACAGCCAACGGTAGCCGACACAGTCCGAATCAGCTGGGACAAATGCAGAGCGCGGCAGACCGATTTCAGGAGTCCAGTCCGAGTGGTTTGTCCGGGACCGGGTCGATTGTGCAACTCGGCTCGTCGCCCAATTACTGGAAACAATACGGGGGGCAAGAAAGCGGGGTAAATATACGGAAAGAATCGAAAGCGGTGTACATGTAACATGATAGAGTGAGAATACGAGCTCTTTCAATCGCTGTGTTGTTGGGAACAATGAGATAAGCGGCGAGATTCCACAGTCTGATTATCCTCATTGCTCGTTTATTGAAACGAGCTAATTTAAATTGCCGATGTGAGTATTTTTACGGGTCTCAAAAGCACATCGCGCATTCAGATCAGACACGATACGCGACGTCAGGACGCGTTAATTGATAAAATTTTGAAGATTTCTTTCACATGGGGAAACCTTCGGATTCCTAGTATTGTGTTAATCACGTTCGCTAAGCATATGTTTCACATTAAAGCATGTGTCCGTCTCGGGCATGTGTCAAAAAACTTTGCAGGTCGATATCCCGCAGCGAAGAAAGAATAGTTCTGGCAGCTATAAGCAGAATAGGATTTCGAATAGATGAGCAATAGGTTTTCGGATGGCCATTAAAAGTAAAATTGTTTTTTTGTTTGTTAACACAGAAATTCTAGATTCTTTTCAAGATTGTTTTCCAAACTCCGGTTTTATTGATGTAGCATTAATATGTGATTTTTGAATCAGTATGAGTTTGTTTTCATATTTTCTATTATTTTAGGAAAAACTAAATAATAGAACGTTTTTTCTACAATGCGTCAAGAAAGATCCTTGCTCTCGTTTCACGATCTGTTTCTCACTGTCGTATTTTTCACGACAAACAACAAGCGAATATTTCGGTCCTTGAAAATATCTCTGGAGGTTTAGTTCCCGAACTCAAACCTCGGGCTGTCGCATATCTTCAATGTTTGTCTCTCTTTCCTCTCTCTCTCTCTCCTCGTGAAGTTGTATTCATGGCGCGTTTCGCTCGCAGGGCTAATTAGTATGTGCCGTCGCGCCGCGTATTAGGCGGTGGTCACAGTTGCATACGAAAGACACACACGAAGGGGAAACGTCGCATCCACCGTCGCCACCTGTGAAAGAATATTTCCATGGAATTCCAAGAATCTCCCGCCTTCCTCCTCTCTGTGTCAATGTCTCTTTGTGTGTACTTTTTACATGTAAAATATCGTACCTTTGTAATAATTTATCTCTCGAATGTCATCTCGCGCGTGAGAAATAAATTTTCTTATCGAGCGAGAAATCGAAAGAGAGAGAGAGAGAGAAGTATACATTAAGAGAAATATACGTACGGAAACAAGTCTGAGAGAAATATTACATCAATCCGATGTGCGATGAATCCGATTATGTCGCGCCCGTACGTTCGTCGATATGTGTCCGTCGTCGATAATTGAAAATTCTTTTCGCGACACACCAGTGGGACAACGCATCGTCGCGGTCGAGCATCCGGTTAATTTACTGTAAGCGGATACAGTCCGTTATCGCAATTCAATCATAACTCATCGGCCGTATGTATCTTGTCTCTCTCGCAATTAATGGGAATTAATTGATCACGGTCGCAGTTAATGCTTGCAGGTGTATCTCGCGACGAGAATTGCAAATAAATAGGAGCGGCTTTCTCGCTCGCACACTCTCGAACGAGGAGAGAGGAGCATTTTCATGCGCATCCTCAGAGCGGCACAATTATATTAATTAGATCGTGAGATCATTAAAGTACTTGCGATACCATCACACACGCGTCGTAACTGCGTCGTCCTGTTTATCGTACGTTCAGTACAGTAAGATTTAATCGCTTTTGTATTTAAAAAAGTTGTTACGAGAGCTTAGGAAAAAAGATTAAAAAAAATTGTTACATAATTTACTGGCAATTTTTTAATTAAAATCGTTACATCGAAACGACATGGAAGAAAGCAGCAGGAGCAGATAGATAAAGCGAGCGTAAAGTCTGCGACAAACTCGAGAATATAATAATTTCAAATATTGTAGGACACTTCAACCCATTTGGAAGATACGAAGGATTCGGCTCGGGGAACGACGTCAACAGCAGCTTCTCAGGACTGGTTTCCGCGGTTAACATCGGGGATTTTCATAGATTTCCGTCTCGATAACTGTAATCTTAAGGCGAGCCATTACGTAATCCCGGCCTCGTTCATGCGGATTGCTTCTCGCCGCCATGTCGTTTCGAGCTTAAATCCTTATTCATGTTTCTTAGATTTCCTTGCTACAGAGATTATAATATAAAGGAAAGATCGTTCCTCGAACCTTGTGACATGTCAATTGGCGAAAAGTTTTTTCCGCAGCGTCTCATAATATTTTTTTTTCCTATCATCTTTATTTGTTCAATCCTGCAACTATTTCACGTTTACGAAAAATGCGAGTTTATCTCGTTGCAATTCGCGTCCGAGCAACGTCGAAATGGACGCGCGAAGAACGCAGGCGATCGTTCGATATTCTCTACACGACGACGACGCGGGATGAGAGGGAGGAAGGGTTCTCGTTCCTGTCGGCGTATCGACGGACGGAACTGCCGTGTCGCTTGTAATTCTGCGCGACGTCGTCTTTTATGCGGACTTAAATCACATTCTCGAGAAGTGACTCGGTTCTTCCTTTCCCCCCGGAGTCGGAGACACGCACACGATATTTTCTCTCTATCGGGTGATCCGAGAGAAGCGGGGGAGCGGTCGATTCCGCGGATTTGATTCTTTTGCGGCAGGGATTCTGACTCTACATAGGCTCTCTCGAGCGATCACATTCTCGTCGAGTGAGTCGACGTTTGGGTACAGCAATAGTCAAGAAAAGGAAACTCGCGCGCGCGTTTGCTCTCATTGTCCTCGCGGCTAACTATTGTTCCTTGTACACAGAGACGACGAGTTCTTTGTGTCTCCTAAATTTGTAACACATAGAACTCGTCGCCGGATGTTATTGAAAATACCGGCTATTAATAGTTAATAATTGCGTTTCTTAATACCTCTGCGGACATAGGATTCGCGGTAATTGTTATCGTTACTTTTGCGCGACTCTGTGAGTTTAGTTGTTTCAACTAAAACAAGACTGTGTAATTAAGAACTCTATACTCTCGCGCGTATCTTTCCACTAAACTCTAACGAAGTTTTATATTTTTTTCGCCTCAGTAGCGTTCAATATCATTGATAAAGCAATGTCAATATTTGCGCGGTTAAAAATGTCTTGCGACTCGGAGAGAGCATCTTTTTCGTGATGGATCTTTCTTTCGAGATTGTGTGTTCGATCGCGCGTACATGTCAAATAAAAATGTAATTGCAATAAATTTGTAAATCGACGAAAAAAAAAAAAAAAAAAACAAAAACTATCACGTAACGCGTATCAGCCGGCTAATTGTTCATTATGCAGTCGTTTGTGTTCACTCTCTCCTTCTCGTTCTCACTCTCTCTCTTTTTCGATGCGTGTATGCGCGTCGGGGACACATCTAATAAATAATGTAAACCGTCGCGGATCTCTGGTCTCTTTTCACGTGCTGTGTCTCGTGGAGAAGGAGGAGGAAGAGGCATCCATACGGAATTACATATGCACACCTGCCTTGTGGTGTTATAACATTGTAAACTGACGTGCGCACCTCCTCACGATCGGTATAACGTTTGTTGCGGAGGCGGGTCCCGTGTAAATGGCCGTAAGCTCCTTAACGTCAGGTTTCCGCGAGTGGATACCGTTGATAATTAACAATTAGTGACCGCCAATTAAAACGAAACTCGTTCGGACGGTTATGCGACGATGATCGTTCTCGGAAGTGATCTATACATCTTCGGAAGTTT